>JANHFX010025569.1:0-94164 GCA_027560015.1 Chloroceryle amazona
GGTCCCCGTGGCTCCGTCCTCTAGCGAAGGAGAGCGCTAAAAATATTCCCGCTTTATTTGTTTTTCTTACTTTCAAGGTTCACGATGTTGACAGCTATGTTCTTGGCCGGTCTCATTCTTATTACAGTGCATTCGCAGGAAACTGAGGAAACCATAACATACACGGTAAGGTTTAATAGAGTTTGAGATAATTACTGCTTTGCTGGGATTCTTTTCTAAATGACCCTTAAGAAAAAGAAAAAAAAAAAAAAAAACAACCAAATTTCTTTGCCAATGTAATAGCATGCAATACAAAGTTCTTCAAGTTTGAACATTAACCATAAAATAAGCTGTTCCTGCACTGAAGCAGTTTTTTTGAAGTTGACAAGACTGAGCAAAATAGGCTACAACTGCCTGTTCTGGGAAGCTTTTCTACGTACTGAGCTTGATGAACTGAACAAAATTATGAGGTTTGAATAATTTTTTTAATCCATTTTCATAAAGACAGAGTCCCTAGGACCTTCATTTGAAATATATGGAATTTGACAGATAATTAGGTCAAACATTCTTTTGTGTTTTGTTTTGGGTATTTCAAGCTGTTTTTAACAAAATGTAAGTACTACAAAATTCACTGCTCTTAATGAAGCTTCTGGGTCCTGGAGTGATCACAGGACTCGTACTTTCTAAGTTCATTTTGAGCAGTATTTTTGCATGGCTTGATAAATTTGTATAAAAATACTGGAAATAGGTTCTACTTGTAACCAAGTGATAAGGGTAAGAGATTTAAAGGCCTTTTTGTACGGCTGCTTTTTAATTATTTAATTATTTATTTTTTAAATCTGCTTGTATTCAGTCTTTGGCTTGCATAGTGCATGTCATAGAAGGAGTGGCAATTACATCGGCTTGGACTGGGGAAAAACCCGCATTTTCACATCTGATTACAGTTGTAATCCCTGCAACTTGCTTCATATGGGTGGACCTCTGCATTTGTGTACAGACATCAGCGCAATGCCACACAAGCAGAAAATTCTGCACACATGCAAAACGTTAGAGAACCACAGCCAAAGACTGAGATTGTGTCTTATACAAGTAATCTCACTGAAGTCAGTGGGATGGCTCAAGCAAGTAAATATTGCAGAGGTTGACCCTGTCATAGAAGACAGGGCTTAGAGAAGCCTCAAGTGAGCATCAGCAAGTCACTCATAAAAGACTTTAACATTGGGCTTTAGAAGCAATAGCTTTTTGAAGGTTGGGAGTACTTCTGTTTAGAGGCTTCCGCCTGTGACTTTTAAGTCATTTTATCTAAGTGGAAACTGAAGAACTAAGTACCTTCTGAAAATCCAGACTAACATAGGGATTCCATCCCCCTCCTTTTCTGCTTTATTACATGTATTTTACAAAATTAAGTAACATTTTCTGATAAGCCTGCCTATTTCTGTTTATACCAACGGAAGATTTCTAGCATGTATATATGACTTGGGTTCCTATACTCCATTTTCAAAGAGATCTTAGCATTTAGCTATTTCAGTGATTGTTTGACTCTAATCATGTAAAACTACTTAACAGAATACTTAGCTTTTGCAAATTTTACTGTTTCTCATACGTACATTGCATTCATTTAGGGCCAAATCCTTTTCTATTGTGAAAGTCCCTTCAGCTGTAGTAATAGATGGACTTGGCTCCTTACGGTTAAATAGACAGTACTTCTGTTGTGCATTAACGGGAATTGGGTGATTCAGTAAATGCATGAATTAGCTATTTTCCTTTGGGTTTGCGTTTTCATAGCTACAGTAACTTTGGTGTTGTCAACTCAGCATGTAGTCATTCCTTTAGAGATTGAGAATTGTAATACAATTTGCTGTCCACTTACCCCTTTGGAAGAAAAAACCTCCAAAGTTACAACTCGCTGCCACGTTTGGCAGATTGCTGGCATCACCTGCAAATGAAGAAAATATTTTTTATTCTACAGGTGAGCCAGTGTCCATTGGTAACAAGTTCCTCAAAATACCTTGAGGTCACCTGGTAGATGGAACAAGTGGATCTCAGCATAGAAAGGTCAAATTTGTCATTTGTATAGTTCCTCTGCAGCAGAGGAGTTGCCACAAGATTCAACTTGCTTGACCATGGCTAATTACATTAGCCAACTCAATTATTTTTTTCTATAGCACCATTAAAATAACATCCTAAGCAGCACAGCATGCATATGCACCTATATAGTACAGCTCAGTTGATTCACTGATATTTGAAATGGGTCTGCTGCAGTTGGTAGTACTGTGATAGTGTGCTAATCAGTTTCTGGAACTGCACCCTGTGATTAAAATTACCGCCTTACAGACAATTTAATGGTTTTGGGTAGAGTAATAATGAAGATGTCTACCTAGCTGCAGGGCAGACTATTTAAAATTCTCCCTGAACTTATTAGTCTGCATTGATATGAATAGCTGCTAAGCATAGTCTTGTTTGAATTTTGCAATGTTTTATTTATATAAGTAGTCCTGCTGTTATAAACTCTAACCGTTTATTGTATGTCTCACAATATAAATTGTTCTTCCTAGACTGCAGTTTTGGGAGTCATGTGATTAAAAAACAAAAGCTGTTATGGGATCCTTCCCCATTGCCCAAGTGCTAATGGGACAGAGGCTGAAGTCCAGGAGCATAGAGGCCCATTAGTTCTCCTGGCACACTAGAGTGAAAGATGCTCACCTGGTGGAAGACAGTGAACAGGAGCCAAATTCAGAAAAACTTGCTTGTTTTTCATAAGCTTTTCATACTGCTCAGCTGGAGCAGTCCAGAGGTTCATCTGTTCCAGGATTCAGCCAATGACAGTTTAAAACAGCATGTAGGAACAAGGCAAGGAGAAAGTGATGGCTTCCTCACTTTGTTCCCCAGTCTACTCACAACAAACAATACCTTAGGAACTTCCTGAGATAGAGGGGCTCTCTGTAGATAATGGTTTTTGTTCCTGAACAGCAATGCTGTTCTAACAGCCACTTTTCTAGCTTATCAAGGTTTGCAAACCTTGCATTTCCCTTAGTGTCCAACGCTCAGTTCATTGAAATATGCTTGATTATTTTTCCAAAATAAAGAATCCTGAGCAGCCTAATTTTTAATATTTTTTTCTCCATAGCAATGCACAGATGGCTATGAATGGGATCCTGTTAGGCAACGGTGCAAAGGTACAGTAAATAATTTTCAAAGACAGACTTGCCATTGGTAATTTTGAAATATCCTTAAATATTATCATTGCACTCCCCTGTCTTGGACAAGGAGGTGTGCTTGCATGTGTCGTTCATTGTATTATTTGTATTAATGGCTGTTGCAGAAGATTCGACTGTTAAAAGCATGACTTGTGTTGTCGCTAACCACAGATATTGATGAATGTGAAATAGTCCCAGATGCATGTAAAGGTGGGATGAAATGTGTTAACCACTATGGAGGATACCTCTGTCTACCTAGAACAGCGCAAATTATTGTAAATGAGCGAGAAGAAGCAGCAGCTGAATCCGCTAGTGGTCGAAACAACGTCATTCGACGGACTCCAGCTGATCCTAACCGTGCCCCTCCAAATCCATCTCATCAAATTCAGTGTGCAGCTGGGTACGAGCAAAGTGACCACAATGTGTGCCAAGGTAAGTGAGCTTCCCATGTGTCTTACTTTTGGTGTAATTGGAGTGTGATAACAAATCTAATGCCTGGAAAATGACAGCCTGTAACTTTACTAGAACATGTTGTTGCACCTTTAAGCTGGGTGCATGCGCTCTCAAGATAAGTAAATAAAAAACATGTGTGTTGTTGTTATTGTTCAAGGTAACAGAACTTGCTGTTTGTTACAGCCTTACAGTCTGTTCCATGTATTTTAGGCTAACAGGTACAATTACTTCTGTTGTCTGTAGGTCCTCAAAAAAACCTTAATGTAAGTAAGCGACTTTAGTCAAACATTTTGTATTGTATTAAGTCTGTCCAGGAGAGGCAATGCTTTGAAAAAAAGCAAGCAACAGCAAGTCCTATAGGCCACTTCTAAAGATTTCCAAGACAATCTATTATTCAATAAGCAAATGCTGAATGAAACAAAAAATTACCATCAGGCGAACTTTTGCTTAGACCACATTGTAATGCAGAAGAATACAGTGGTTTTATTATGTATGAGGAATATTTCTCAAGTAGTAAGAACCAAACATCTGAACAGCTCGTGCCCTTCTGATCAAAACAGAAGCGGCTCTATGCAGACCATGCCAGTCATAGCCTACCCAGTCTTTGAAACTATGGCAATGAAGAGCTTTCATCTGAGTGTACACACACCACACAGTGCCAAAATTCTCAGGGTATTAGCAATGTTAATTGTATGTATTCAGGAACCAGACTCACAAGCACTACTGTAAACTAAGCCTGTTTCATTTATTATTTTATATAAATAGTTTACTCTTCTACTTGCTGAAGTAACAAACGTTTCCTCTGCTGTTATGTGTTCTTTCATAAAAATATATTCTACTCCATGTACATGAACTTGGTTTTCAAGCACGTCAGTAGGATGCTCATGCAAACAGAGGGCAAAACTTGACCCTATTGTTCATCTTTTCCACTTTGTGGCCCATAACAGTATAATCATATAAAATAGTACTTGAGTGACTATAATCAGGGCAAGCTGTAATATACAGCGGTAGTTTCATTCCCCCTGGTATTCATGTATACAGAATGTTATTTATCACTAGTAAGTAAATTCCCTGTCATTCTGAAGCATAGTAATCATCATGGAGGCCAGATAAGTTATTTTTGTAGGCAAAGCCTCAGAATTGCATTTGTGGCTTATCTGCTAATGTTCAGCATTTCTGTCACTCTAATTCAAGAATGTCAAGTAAAGAACCTACCACAGGAGGTCAATACCATGATCCCCTTAACCCTGAGCATCCACTGAGGTTTATCAAGAAAAGAATCCACGCCAGGGATGGCTTTTTGCTTTTTTTTTTTTTTCCCTTCATTTAACTTAGAAAAGTAGCAGTAGAACCAGGAACAAAGACCAGGCTCTTGTGTTTGATTTGGCCCGCCCTCCTTCAGGTGATGCTGCATTACTGGGGCTGGTGCTTATCTTCACTGGTGAATTGCAATAAACTTCTTCAACTTCAGCGCATAATAATTTCTTTTGTTTGGTAAAAAATGCAAGTGATGCGAGAAAGGTTCCAAACATGAACATCACTTTCACTACAATAGCTTTAGGTATATAAACCAGGGATAATTTAAGTGTGTAGCACCGCTACTTTACTATTCCAAGTAAAGTTTGAGAGGTTAACTTAGAGGCTGACAACTGGTTGAGGTTTTTGTTCTGTTGAAAAGATGATTGGTAGTGATACATCTGGCTTCCTCAATCTTTCAACTAAATATTTATAGTCAATTCACAAATCTTTGGTCAATTTGTAACAACTAACTGTTGTTAATAGTACCAGAACTTTGTAACTACCAGGCACATCAACTATGGTGAAATTTTGGGTTTGACTGAATCAGTTTTGCTACTAATTTCCTCATGCCAAGATTTCAGTCTAAATGCAGAAAACATGGAAATATTAGCATTTAAAAGCTGAAATGTATCGTTCTGAATGAATTCCAGCTGGAAAAAGTGTAGTGGACAGCGTGCTTGAAGGAAGGGATAAAATACTCTTGGAGCACTTAAAGTATGCATTCAACTTCATGATCTTCATGCTTCTCACTGCTGCAAATATCTTATAAAAGATAATCTAGATCAGCAATGGTCCCACTGTGGATTTATTTAATTATGGTTAAAAGACTTAGCTATGATAACTGCTTGAGGCTCCTAGGGAGTGTTACTTACACATATAGTCACACTTAAGCTTGGTTTATTGTTTAGTAAATCAAATATGAAGTCCAGCTCCTTCTAATTGTTTGCAGATGTATGACATTTTACTTCCAGTCCAGCAGCAGTAAGTATTTTATAACCGATGTGAAAGTGTGGAGACCTCTGCTTAAAACAATAACATACTCCAAGGAGTGGCATTACTGACATCATACTAGAATATGAGGGGCCTTCTGTTTTAATGCAAGCGTCCACTCCCTTTTTAAACACTGAATAGTGAGGGTATGAGAGGGCAAACACACTTGCGTTGCTTTCTGTGCTCAGAATAAGCATGCATAAATGACACTGGCACTACTGGACTTTAAGAGGCTTCTGTGACTTGTTGAGCTTCATCATTAGGTGAAGCATGATGCAGCATGGCCAGATCCTCTTCTATTGACAGGACTGAGAAATATTCAGAGAGGTACATGATTCACTGTGCTTCTTAATCTACCAAAACATGGCCTTATGCCTGAGTTACAAAAGATACTTAATACTTTCTTCTGACCTGGAGAAAATGAGCGACAACTACGGTATTTATCAGTGTTGAGGTTTCTGTCCATAATGTGTGCTGTTATTTGTTAGAGACCATGTAGCACAAGAAGAGCGCAGATGGCAGTTTGATACCAATGCAAACTACCTTGCAGAAGACAACTCCATGAAAACAACTGCACTTTCCTGATATCCATCATTTTTATAACTAGTAGTGATCAGAAACATGTTCTTGTGTAATTATGTTGAAGTTAGAAGTGTGTGTAGCAAAAATTTCCTGGGATAGTCTTAAAATACTGCATGTGAGTATGAAGTGCCAGGAACCCCCAAAACTGAGGAACGGATGAAGAGAGGTTATTCCAGAGGAAGATCTCTTATATAGAATACGTACAGAGCACCAAGTTCTGCGCTTCAACTTAAAACACTTTAACTGTATCTTAAATTCTGAGTTTATGACCTTAACTAACCCCCCCTTCTCCCCACCTCTCTGTAGTCAGTTCACACTTCGGCATTGCTTCTAAATTTGCCTTTAACTCAAAGGGCTGCTGTGTTGATCAGTAAGGTAGATTCCTGTATGTGGCACCTGCCAGCACTTTCAAGAAGCCATTTGGATGTTCTGACCTGTCATTGTGAGAGTACCACTCAAACTGGGAAAAGTAAAAGACAGAGTAAGAAATATTTTTAAGCAAGTTAGCTAATATTCATAGACACTTTTTTGCCTGATTAAAAAACCCAAACCATAAATATCTGCACTCTGTTGCCTGCATACAAGACTGAATTGTATTTCTACTGTATTGTTAGGCTCTCTGTGATTTGAGTCTGCTCCTACTGAAGTCAAAAGAAAATCACCCAATTAATTCAATTTTGTCAAATCTGGTCTGCAAGAAACTACAAGCTTTTCCTACAATATTAATGACAATTGAATGAGAGAGAGGGAAAAAGAAAAAGGTACCAAATAAACTGTAAACTTGAGTTGGAAAAATAACTTTTTTCTTGCCTTCCTATCAATGCCAGCAATACATTCAATAAAGTAAGAAAACTTTTTTTTTTGTTCCTCACCTAAATTTACTTCCTATATTTCTCCAGTCTCTTTATAACCCTTCATGCTACTGTGACTGTAAAACACAGGGGGGAGACAGATTGTAATTAAGATATCAATGCTGCCTTATATGGAAGAGACACACATTTTTCCAGATAGTTCTGCCTAGACTTGGTGGACGTGGGTTGTTTTTTTTTTGCTTTTCTGTGGCAGGAGGGAAGTAATGAACTTGTTTTCTGTACTGTGGTTATCTTTCCCCTGCAAAAGCATTTTAGGCACCTCTTCACTGGGGTTAGTTTTTTGTTGTTACATTTCTCAGTACTTTAAATGGTAACTTACCATACTCAGTCTAGGCTTTTACCTCATAAAGTTAGCTTAGTGTAAATAAATACATGTCAGGGATGTGCAATGAGCAAATGAAGGAGATAAAAATTGGCTAAGTGCAGGTGCACTCAGCCTGGCCCATTTCAGAACTGGTTCAGGTTTGGAGAGTCTGGGTACACCTCCGGCATGATGCTCTTCATTGACATTTTGGCTGTGGTGCAGCCTGCTTTTCTGAAATGCACCTCCTCATGAGCTCTGCTTAACATGCTTTGATTTGCCTCACAGAGTGGTCTTGGAACATGCAAACAAGATCCTGTTCAGATTAGACTAAAGCTGAAATTCACACCAGGAGTCCTGCTTATATGCTACAACCTCTCACAAACATTCGGGCTCTAGGACTAGTCTAGAGAGACCAGAATCCCTCAGAAATACATACACTGGGACACTGGAGCCTCCATACCAATTTCTGATCTGCTTCTATGGGTCCATACTATTTGCTAATGTAGACATAGCCCAAAATGCACCTATAACAGTTTCTTAGGCTGGCCCCAGAAATGTTTTGGAGAGCCTTTTGTAAAATAGTGCACCATCCCAAATCTTTCCACTTCTTTTATTTAAGGAGTACTTTAAAAAAATGCTTTCAGGACACTTGTAAAAGAGCCTGAGTTGTAACAAGTTTAGTTGCAGAGTTGTTCCTCTCAACAACACAAGATCTGTTAGTTAGAGGAGAGGGTGAGGAGAGAAGCTGTGGTAGGAAAAATAACATGTAGTTATATGGTTTAGGTTGCCATTAGTTAATAAAAGTGCTTATTCAGGCACAGTTCATACGTACACATTTGTTGCAGGACTTCAGTCAGTGGAGAATGCTTGTTGCCAGCAGTAGCCACCTTAAGAGAGTGACCTGGTTACACATGCCACTAATTACTTGGAAAAGCTGTAAGAATTTTGCTGTAGGAATTTTGCAAATCTAGGAGAATCCACAAAGGATACAAGCTGACATTTTCACAGTTCTTTGTACTGAGTGTTCAAAGACACCAATTAATTTGTTGTACATTTGGGTGCATCATGCCGAGGTCATCTTTCATCAGCCCATCCTGAACCAATTGTTCAAGTTGTTAATATGTGAAACTGCTGCACTGTGCTGCAAAGAACCCTTTCTGGAGCATCTCTTTAATAGCCCTGAGAGACCAGAGGGGAGGTCACAAAAAAACATCTTGTTTTGAGGGCCTGAGGGCCTGTTTTTGGGCATTTTCAAGATCTGGCCTCTCTGAATCATCTTTCCATCTCTGCTATTTGCACAGCTGTGAGCATCGTGTCAAGACCTTGGACAGATATTCTCTGTTCTGTCTGACCATTTCACTGTGAACATCCATCACAAGCATAAATACTAGCAGCTGCTTTCCTTCCTTCAGTTGCTTACTGCTTTTCCATTATTCTGACCCCTGCAGGAATATGCTCAGGGTCTTGCAGCTAAAGATCCATACCATCTGCTAATGGTGCTAAGTGCCCTAGATTCAGGCAAGCTTCTGAAAGTTGTATTTACCTTAGCTTCCTGAACTGTGATTATGCAGGCAAGCACTAGGCTTCAAGTTTAAGTAAACTCATTAGCAGTTCTCATGGCTTCTTACTCAAGGAAAGTGGGATCATACAGCAGTCATAGTGACTGTCATACTTCCATGTTTGATCTGTTGATTGTAAAGCCCTGTTTGCTTAGTAGCTCTGCAGAGGATAATGTTTTAACAGACAAAACATAGCAAATGTACTCAGAAGGCACACAACCTGAAGAAAGTCCAGACCTCCAGCTATCTACCCTCCTTCAGAATTTTTCTCTCTAAGCTGAAGTCTTTTTCATAATGCAGTCAGGAATAACACCAGATAGCAAAGGGGAAGAATATTCTTATGTCTGATCTGATCCCGAATGGGCATCCCAGTATACCTGGCACCTTATTAAAAGGCAGTTAGTTAGTTATCTCTTCAAGGAATTCCCTGGATCTGTTGCACTCGGACACAAGCATCCTAAAAGTCAGGAAGACGTAGAAGGAATAATAGCTGTCCTCAGTTGCATTCAATAGCACCAGAGAGCATAAAATATGATTTATGGGAGCATGGACTGGCTCTTGTTCCCTGTTTCAGTACCTGCTGTCAATGAATTGTGGCCTACAGCACTGCAGTGATACAGAAAGTTTCTCCAGCAGTGTGAGAGCATCCTGGCAGCTACTTTTAGCACCTTATCTTATAGTAATACTGTTGCAACTTTGTGGACAGATTCTTTCTCCCCTACTTCCATGAAAAAAAATAACAGCAATGTTCTCCATGGATTTGCTTTGAGAAGTTACTTCATCCCAGACTACTGTAATAGAGCTTTTTAGCCTGTTGAGAAAGGTGGTGTATTCCTCCTTTTTCCAATAGTTTGCTGAGAGTAATTTTCTCTCAGCTAACACTATGAGTTTCTTTTCCTGTTTTCAATCTGATTCCTGCTTCAGATTATTTAGTATATAATGAAAATGCTCTTCTCTGTGTCTTGTTTTATTTTTGAAGTTTGGGTTACTAAGTTACCTTTTCTAACCCTAGATTATTTCCAAAGGATCTCAGCATTAGGGACACATGTTTTTTAAAGGTCCAAGGCATTTGTTGAGCATCTCCAATGACACAACGCTAATTTAGCAAGCAGAAAAATTAGTTCAAGAGATGAAGGTCAGAAGTGTTATTTTCCTTATTTTATTCTCTTTCCAAGAGATTTTGTTAGTTTTTCATTCTGGCAAAGGAAGATGATAGCTACTGTTTTTTCTTTGCCTTTCCGTGTGTGCCAAAATAGGCCTATGGGAAGAACAAAGCTTCCCATGAATACAACAGTGGTCTGTTTGATTCTTCATTGTACCACCTAGTGATGCCCACATTCCTTTGCATATCCATAAGTTGAACTTGTCTATCTCTTTTTGTTATAGTTAAATAATATTTATTGCCATTTTCATTCTGTGTTGCTTTTTGCACTACTTTTTCTAGACTATCATAATTTTTACATGTTCTGTAATAATTCATACAAGACCTAAGCACCCTTTCAGCTGAAGGACACTTATCAAAGCACAGTTTGCCATATACCTGTCATAAGGTTCAATTACTTCTATCTACAAGCTTGAAAGATCTGAATTTGGCAAATAAGATCTCTTCTCCCTGTATGGGACAAGAATATATTGAATAGGCTATCAGCCATATAGTTCATGAATAAAAAGCATGAAATTTCACAAAGGTTATATGTTTTCATCTTTAACTTACTAAGTTTTGTTTTCATAACAGCCAGAGGGCAATACATCTGGAGAGAAAGCTATTTGCCATAATTCAATATACAGCAAATTTTAACCCAAAAGAACATATTATCTGCACATGAATCCTGCTTGTGCCTTCTTCATTTACATTTTAGCTTTACAAAAAATAAAAGATTTGCAAATTACAGAGCTATGAAGTAGTTTAGCATACATATAGCTATTATTAAATACCTCTTATGCTCATTCACATTTGTGTTTTATTTGTTGATCTGAAATAATGTTAGAAGTTGGTTCTGCTGTAAGTATAGTGGAGAAACATCTAATCTTTGTTATGTATAATTATATCATAAAACCTGTAGCTTTGAAGCTGAAAAAAGGTCCTAAGAAAACAACATGTGTTATACACAATTCTATAAGCTACAGTGATAAGAAAAATTTCTCGAGGCTCAGAAATTAATTAGACCTGTTCTGGCAAAATGTATCCCACTCTCTTAATTAGGCATTTTTAGAACTAGATATTCAGCAGACCCTTATCTCTTGCTGTTACCAAATACCTTAAATAAGTAACTTCACCTAACTGAAAAATGCCCCATCATTCTGCAGTTAGAAGGTGGGGTGGGGAGTCATTTGGTTATATTTTTGGTGGGGTTTTTTGGCTGGTTGGTTTTGATTGGTTGCGTTTTTTTACATGGCTTTCTTATTTTCATTTCTTACTGTTAAAAGCCCTAGTCTTGAGGAGGCGGGAAAAATAATAATTGCTTGGTCAAGCATAGTGGTGATGACCATATATGGTTAACCACAGAAATAAGTGAAATTCTTAATAAGGATGATAATGGATTCAGTGTATGAAGGTGTGTCTCCTGGGAAAAGATATTTACTTTGGGAAGCTCTGAATCTGTCTTTACTGACTCTCAATTAAAAAAAAAAAATCATGCCTTTGAGTGGACTTATCTACGCATCATTTAAACCTCTTTAAATCGATTCTGAAAAGAAGACATGGCTGAGCTTTCTTTTACAAGCTGAATTTAATCAGAAGTAAACTTCTAGTCTACTGCATGACCTGGTATGGTATGATATGATATAAGCAAATCTGACATTGCACTTGAGCGTGTTTAGTCCATGCCTAAACAGATGTTTTATGTAGTTTCCTGAGTACAAACTGAACTTGTTCAAGGATTTTTATATTCATATGCCTGTATGGGTAGGATTTCTGTTAACAGGCAACTAACTATTCATAATGTGTGCAATCAAACCTTGGTAGACAGGGAAAGCATTGGAGAGTATAGTGATTTTAAAGTTTCAAGCCTGAATGGTTTCTGGAATGTTTGGGGTTTTTTTGTCCATCAACACCAGTAAAACCTTCAGCCTGATTATTTCAAAGTAATTTGTCACTGTCTACCCATGAATTTTTTCTTTCAAAAAGATGGCCTTTATAAAGAAGAACCAGCCTTCTGATGGTGTCTGAGTAAATCATCTCACCTACTCTGATACTATTGACACCTAAACTCCACTACCAGCTGTAACTTGCATCAAAAGAAAAACTTTGATAAGTCAGATGGCTGAGGTAAAACTGGTGTTTATACAAAGATTTAGAAGTTTGTTTTTCAATAATTAAAATTCACAAGTGTTAAAGAAATCCAGGGGAAAAAAAATCAGACATCTTATAGGATGAAAAAATACCATGACACCAGAACAAAAGTAATATGGACAATCAATTACTGCGCATCTTTTAGCTTTAACTTTTGACAGGTTACAATTTTCAGTATGGTTTTAACAGATTTACACAGAGGAAAAGGAATAAAACATAGCAAAGTGAGCAAAAGTTTGTGTGATTTTAGTTTAGTTGACCTAGCTTATAGAACTAAAACTATCTTGATCAGCAAGATGGCAAAAGCAATCACTTTCTTGTCTAGACATACTCCATGGAGAATAATGGGTATCTGGGCTGCATCAGAAAAGTGATGGAATTAAATAGACATTTAGAAGCAACAAATACAGTTCAGTATTTGAAGAAGGTTCAAAGTTGATCAAGACAGCATCATTTCAAGAAAGAGATGTCTGTCAAGTGCCTTAAAAAAATAAGTTACTGAGTTCTACATCAATTTTGAAACAATTTTGGTTTTCACCTGTGTTACCAGATCTTACTTGTACTTTTATACCTTATAGCATTTAAAGCACTTTCTTAGTAGCTGAATTTATTCTCAAAGGACTTTCTTATCAGGAACAAGTTCTCCACATAGCTTTTAGATGATAAAAGTGAACCACAAAAAAAAAAGTATTGCCTTGACACTCTTAGGGCTTGTTAAAAGCAGTAATATATCAAAAGGCAGTGTTGCAGTTTGTGCATAGTCACTTCAGAAATAAGCAGTGCGTTGGAGCACCCACTGTTCTGCCCCAGAGGCTGTGGAAGATACCTTAACATTATTCTTCCCAGAATTTGTTGGAAACTAAGTCTGGAAAGTGTCCAGAATCCCAAAGTCAGTCCCATTTTCCAGGGGTAAAGAAAAAACACGTTATCAGAAGTCATCCTGCTTGTATTTACTTTGAACTAGATCTTCCTCAAACTTAACTGGCTTAATTTGAAGGTCAAGACAGATTTTCTTTCCACCTCACTCCTTGTATGTTACCTGAGTACAAAAGAAGTTCAGGATGGTTGCAAAATCATAAGATATTGACTGACGCTTCTAGGGTCAATATTTTTTACCTAGTGCAAAAAGCACCATATAAGCAGATAAAAATGATCAGCTTAAGTCAGCAACAGTATATTGGTAGAGCACTTCTTTGGGCTGCTGGGGTTTGCAGAAGCAGGAGAGCAGCTCAAATGACCCTGAGTTGGGAGAGGGTTCCTCCTGATATGGTTTATGCACTACAAAAGTTGGGTGTGGGAGAAAACCACCTGTTTTTCCCAGTGCAAACACTGTTTGACCATTAGTTAACTCAGAAAATATATTAATAAATTTTAATCAATTATTCAGCATGTGGAACATGATGATTCTGGGGAGGGAGCTGACTTTTTTTTTTGCATTCCAAGATGAAGTATTCCTCTATCAGAAACTGTGACTCTATACACCTATAAAAGGGAAAATTCCCCATTTCTAGAGGATATTTTTATGAAAAGGTTGCTTCATTATATTTAAATCCAAATGTTCTCTCCATTACGATTACACTCAAATTTCTGTACTCACTGTTAAGAGAATCTCTTCATTACTATGTATGCAGATTTATAAGGCTCCAGGCACCTTTGAAATAAATTGAAAGCACAGCCATGTAATAAAGCCAAAACCAGAAACTAGCCAAGGAGATCCACCCAGCAACACCCTCGAACACCATCAGCCTCTTCCCCTAAGAGCAAGCTTTAAAGCACTAGTCTTGATCTTGTCTCTGCTTTCTCCACCCTCATGAAAGCTTCCTGGGGGATTCCCCAGCTAGCAGAGAAGCCAGAGCTATGCAAGTGGCTGTTTGTGATGCAGAAACAGTTCACTTGCTTGATTTTCTTGCCTATCAAACAACTCATACCAAGTGCGGCTGTTTGCTGTGCTGCTTAGCCCATTTCAAAGGGAATATTGCAAACTAGGAGCAGCTCACAGCAGGAAAAAGCAACAATTAGGGGATGAGAAGATAATTTAACAACTGAGAAAAGAGATAAGCATGGCAAAACAATACGGAAATAATGAAGGGGTTGGAGAAAGCAGACATGCAACTGCTGTCTCCTGCTTCAAAACAACCATTCAAAACTTCATTTATAATAGTGGTATAAAAAGCAGTATAATCGGAGGACCTCAGAAAAGGATACATATCCTGAACTCACTGCTATGGGATATCAGTATGGGCCAACAATCTAAGCAAGTCTGAATATTTGATACAGTGAGACCAGAAGTTGAAAAAGAGCAGCTTTGGAAAGGAATAACAAACCTAATTTACATGTTTAAGGCAATCTTTAATTATTAAAGAGTGTCAGAATTAGGTTATTTGTTGGAAGGTAGACTGGCAATATCTGTACCCTTCTGAGGTATCTCATGCTGCCCAATTTGAGAATGCACAGCATGTTAAATTTTCCATCTTTTTGCATTTGGTGACTGCTACCTGTGGACTGAGCATAAAGCCTATTCCCCAAAGCTTTCATTAATCAGTCTGGTGGACATCAGATAGTCAGTATTGTAATGGCACCATTCCATGCCCTACCAGCTGTAGAAGGTTGAGACTTTAAAATTTTAGAGAGTGCAAACTGGTATAGTTTTGTTGAAAATTAAAACCATTGGGAAATTCAGAAAAAAGTTACTATAATTCTGACAAAGCAATGTATAAATAATCTGATCTGTGTTAGCTGTCAGATGCAATTGAAAATTTTCTATATTGAAGAGAAATCAGGTATTAAGATCAGCACATTTTCATCATAGGAATAACAGGTTCTTAATGGGACTAAAAGCATTCAATACTGAAAATCAGTGACATTATTTTGTATTGCCACAGCTTTCCTGGGCCTTACTTGGGCTCTGTTCCTCTGGAGAACATACACGTCAAAGGAAACCTCTCCTACTCTGAACATTTTAGCAGTGCATTCACTTGCATACCTTAACAAGCACCCCCTTTACACAATGCTACCGCTGTGTTTAGTGTTGTATTTGGGACACAAGCAGCAGCAGCAGCTTATATCATTCTTTGCATTTGATTCTTTGTTTTAGTATCTGTCATGTCCAACCTAGCCAAAAACTGGCCTCAGCAACTTCTGGCTCATAGATGCTGTGGGAGCCTCGGGGGCTCCATACACATGCCTCATCTGTGACCAAACAGGGGCTAAGGAGCCATTTCACAGTGCCTTGTCCTCAGGGTGGAGTCACACTCCTATGACAGCTATGATCAGTAGGCTGAAAGCAAAATATTAAAGAGACCAAAGGGACCAACTGGGATTTTCACAGACTGAATGGCCATTCAGGGGGTTGAGCCAGAAAGAATGATCCTAAGCATCTAAAAATAAGGAAAAGAAAAAGCCATTTTTTATGTTGCCTTTTTGCTGATTTGGTCATAACATCCCACGTGAGACAGCCGTGGGATCTGCATAGATCAGCTTGAGACCATCTTTGCAGAACACTGCAGAAGCTCACGCAACGCACCAACTAACACGCACTCCAGCTTTATGGCATAAAGTTACAGAACCGTCTCTGTCACACAAATTCAGATTCAAGACAGCATTACTGTCCCGTTGGGATGCAATTGGGCTGGGCTGGGTAGACAACAGCCCTTAAAAGCTGGAATGATAATATGCAGGTTTTTCCATTCCTATCATTTGTCCTTAATTTGAAAAATTAAATGCTTATGTCCCATTGTTAACTATTCTTAGCACTAATTTCACAATTTAGTTCAGTGATGACCAAATGGCTTCCTTACAGTTTTTTTTTTCCTTTCTCAGTTTACAGATGTCCTGAATTTATTTAGTTTGGTGCTTAGGTTGTATTAACAAAAAAAAACCAAAAAAGTTTCATGACTCAGTCTCCATAAATATTTTCATCAGAAACCTCACTTGACTCATCTACTGCCTGAAAAACTCTATCTGTAAAAAGTCAGTGGAAAGAAAGGTATAACTATTCTGGTTAATAACTTAGAGTATATTTACATCATCATACAATAATTCAGGTGAGAAGGGACCTCGGGAGGCCTCTATTGCAACATCCTGCTCAAAGCAGAATCAAGCTCTCAGATCAGACCAGATTCACCAGAACCTCAGACCAGAGTGGTTAAGTCAGTCAGGTCTTGAAAACTGCTGTGGATGGAGAGTGTACAACCTTGCTGGGCAATATGTTCCACTTCTTGACTGTTCTAATGGTGAAAAGGGTTTTTCCTTATATCCAGTCAAAACCTCTCCTTTCAATACAGCCTAGATTGATAGAGCCAGATAAAAGAGACATAATAAAGATGCAGACTTGCCCCTTCCCCATGTGCCATTTTTCATGATACTTCTAGCTGGTTTGCACTTGTCCCTAAATTCTACTTCTCAAACTGTTTAGGATTATTCATTATTTAATTTGGCTGTGGCACAGAGAGGGGTGACAGTCATGTGAAGGTTTCCTTCTGGTTTCCTTCTGGAAGGCACTGTATGCACAGATGTAGTGAGAAAACTCACCTGAGAAAATCTTCCATCTTCATACTTTTAAACATTTGGCTTGCATTCCTTCTTTACTCTATTTTCTTCAACAAGATTAAAAAATACACCTTCTACTAAGACTATTTCTTACTGTTCTTTTCAGAACCAAAATTTTTATAAAACTGTGTTGTATTTATGGGAAAAAAATGGGGTTTTTTTTCGTATGAAAGGTGAAGATAAAGAAGTGCTTTCCATAAGGCAAAGTAAGACTATCCTGGGGCAGCCCTGGGTTTGAGTGAAAACATTTTCATGGAAAGCATACTAGCTCATGAGGAGCCGAATGTCATTCCCCTCCTTCCACAACCCAACTCTTGCTAAAAGTGAATCTCTGCAGCTTTTTCAATTTCAGTTTTGGGGAAAATAAAAATTAAAAAAAAAATCAGTATGTGATCCCTGTCTATGCTACTTAATGTGCAAAGCTCAAAATAAATGCAGAGATTTATTTATAGCTAGTGTGCACCAAACTTTTTAAAGTACTGAAAGCAAATCAAGACTGATTTTAATAAAAAACCGCACTGTTTATACTTTGAGGTATCATATTAAGACACTTTTAGTTGTGTTCCACCATTTAAAGCACACAATTGTATCCCAGTAATTTCACTGCCATCTTTGAACATCCCTAAATGTACACAGTTACTTCATGCCATCCTGAATGAGTCGTTCACCTTGTTGCTAGGAAATTGTATTTTAAAAAAACATCACTAAAAAACTTGCCAGAGAAAGCCTGCAACACCAAGCACAGACTGATCCTCTGCAGGGGTGGGTAGGAAATGTTTGAAAGGATAGGAGGGAGTAGCCTTGATGTGAAGGAATGGTGCTGTTTACTCAGCTTGCAGTTACATTGCTGGGACATGGCTTTCAGATCACTCTGCTGAGTATCACAGCTTGTCTCACATCTAGCAGTACTGTCCCTTTTAGATACTCTTCACATCATTTGTGTCTGTTTGGTTCTCTTTTCTTTACTTGAATTGGCAACAGGTGCCAAAAACTGACTGAAAACAGCAATTCACACTGTGATCCTGAATAAATTACTATACAATTAGCAACGTCACAATGTGAGTTTCAAAATGTTAATGAAATAAAGCTGCTCCTTTAGGAAAATAGATTCTTTACAATTTATTATTTATGGTGATTCCAAACAGGATTTCAAACAGTTTCCAGTGCAGATGAAAAAATATTGTTACTTTACTAACTAGATACTCAATGCCCCTTCTGTAGGAATTGATGCCTGGCTTGAACTAAAATAGCCATCCTCCTCAGTATCCTCTCTGTAACATCCCTTCTGGAACTTGAATTGCAAAATTGTGGTGATCTGAAAATCAGATAGATTTTCTTCATTATGAGGAGCAGAATGATGCAGCGGACGTGACCAGTGTGGTACAGAATGACATGCAGCTGTATGTTCAGAGAGTTCTTTACATTAACTTCTCAGATTCACTTACTGACTCTACAAGTTTTCCTCTCTACTACTGGACATCTAGGGCAAGCACATGTAATAAGTATAAAGCCTTATGAGGTAAATAAAAATTACTGCACAAATAAGGGTAATAATAAATCAGGCCCAAGAGTTTCACATCAATATTCAGAATTAACTTATTTACTGAATGTTCTGTAGATAAGAGATCATTGTTTTCTGCTTTGAAAAGACTTCTGATTTTAATATGTATTCAGCCATTACTTATCTATTATGCTCTGCTTCCTTTTTGTTTTCCTTTCATTGAAAATGAGACCTAACTTCTTAAAAAGCATTTGGACTTGATCCTAAAACACACTGAAACCTTCCCAGACCTTTTGAAAATAATAGGATACAAGAACTTTCATTACTTAAGTTTTTATTCCTCTGAGGTGTTTTTGAAACTTTGAAATCCATTGTTATTATCTGAGACATTTTATTTCTTTTCTTTCATATTGATCTTTTTTTCCTGTCCATGAAATCTCCAAAGCACACTAATAGTCCGTTAGATCCTAAATAAGTTTAGATACAAATCTAGCTACACGGGATGTTCCACCAACTGCTAGAAACCAGTCTTGTCCTTGATTTTCTACCTGTGTTTTGCATATATACTGGTAGCATCTGATTAATTTGAGTAGGCCTCTAAATCAATGGAGTTGGTTAGGTGCTATATGTAAAAGTTTTCAAGATCCTTAAGCCTCATGTTTACAATACATTAAAAAACTTCCTCTCCTCTTCAGTAGTCCCTGTCTGGAAATCTCATATTTCACAAAAGCTTTTTAAAATCTCTACAGGACACAAATACCATTACCTACCAGACTAGTTCTTGCTATCCTTTGAAATCCTCCACTCTCTCCTCTTTGAGACTGTAGGTTGCTTGAAAGCAGTTCTGTCTTTCAGTTCAGAGTTTGTGCATCAGCAGAACAGTGGAATCTTTATCCATGATGGGGGCTTCTGTAAGCTACCAGCACAGAGAAATACAAGTACCTTGTTACACCTCATAAGCATACACAGTAAGTTTGAGGTTGATTAGCCTGGGAGAAAGCTTAATGCTGCTAACAGTGGTTATTCAAGCTAACAAAAATCATAGTAGCATAAATAATATTAGGATTGGTAAAAAGAACAAAAAAACTTAAGTCACTTTATCTTCAGAATTTTAAGCAATTGGTAAGAAATTAATGTCCTTGTAGATATTTAATTTTCCTCCACTATAAACAGACCATCTCACTAATACTTAGATACATATCTCCTCACTTTACCTTTTCATTCCATTCTTTGCTCTTGGCATTAATTACTTTGATATAACTAGTCTCCCCTAGATTAATAAGTTCACCTCCTGCATCATCAGTTATTGGAAGATAGCACTTCCATGAAGAAAGAACCACTAGGTTTTTTTGTTGTTTTTTTTTTGCCATACTGCAGATGAACGAGCATAGCAAGGACTTTCCCCCTGAAGCTGCAAAGCCAAGTGGACAATCAGTCATACTGGAATTAAATCCATCTGGAAGGCATCTGAGGCAGCAAGACTTCTATGAGAACCCTGAGTGTGATTGACAGCTTTTTTCAATAGCTTTGATGGAAATCTAAATTGAGAAATCTCTTTTCCCGTCCTGCAAGAATTTATGTGAAAAATTTATTTTGACCAACCAATATTGGCCTATATTCAGCAGCATATGAGGCCCTTATGTTCCCCTGTAGGCTCATGCTCATTAGTTAACCTCTACAGTGGTCATGGTAAGGCTAGATTAGATTTTAATCAAACATGTATGAGTGTCTACTTAGAGCTAGAGACAACTGGGCAGTGAAGCAGTTACACTGAGCAATGTGCTGATAATGTTCTGGGCACCCCTTAGAAGTGCTGAGATGCAGGCAGGCTACATATCCTTGGCAATTAGCTCATACACGCAATTTGCAAGAAAATAAAAACCTGGGTTCTCATGCTTTTTGAAGAGGGAATGGAATAGATTGAAAACCAAGCAATATACCTTCTGAAAAAAGGGCCTCTGAAAAAAGGGCCTCCTTCCTTCACAGGAAGGATGGCTAAAGCTTCCCCCCTCATCTTTCTTCCCAGAGCCAGGAACAGGAGGAACATCTTATGCCACAAAGTATTAGAAAAACTTATCCAGTGCAGCTCTTGGGGGCCTGTTCCTTTCCTTCCCCATGCTGGCTACAAAGCTGATTCCTATTTATTCGTGCAGGTCTCTGAAGTTAAAAAGCCTGGTTTGGATGGTCATCTGTACTAACACTTGTCCCACAATAGATCTCCTACATGCACAGTGGGCTCCGTGCTGCTGGTGTTCTTCCGTGCCTGCCAGTGACCCAGTGCCAAAAGACTTGCCTGACACTGAGCAATGGCTAATACTAGTGCAGCCCTGGGAGGGCTGAAGTGGTTAACAGTTCAGTGTCCTTGGTTATACTGCCCACTTAACATCAGTATGTTCTGGGGACTGCCCACACTTTGTCACAACCACAAACAGTTTCGAAAACAACAACTTTCTTTAATTCAGTTGTAAACTACTCTTCCAGGAATTTCATCAACTTGAACAGAGTAGAAAGGATTTTCAGAGGAGCTTCTTGTCTTTTCATGACCATCTTGCAAGGGCTGGTTTTCTCACCAAACTGTTTTGACAAAGTGTGTTTCTCTCCCAGCTCACCTGTGTTCTGTACATTTTAAGATCATCTTGAGACTTGCACGGGGCTGTATCTATTTTTGATTGGTTTTATTGGCAACTAACATATACTACCATGCACCCACGTGAACAAAATTACAGAACCCAGACAACTTTTGTACAGATTCCTTTGGCCACAGCTTCTCTGTGGGTTTCATTTGGCAGAAGTGATATCAAGCAGAAGCCTTTCCCTCAGCTTCTGATGTAAACTAAAATACACCTTTTAAATAGAAAAATACAGGTGCCGGGAGCACCGCCTTTGGGCAAACAGCCACCTTTGGGCTATGGGAAGAAGTCAGTTAGATATGATTCATAATGAATAGGGTGCCATAAACTCACTTTACTCTTCACAAACAAAAGTGCATTCTATGCCTTGAAAAATTAGAAGGGCAGAACCCAGAGGAATAGGGAAGGAAAAACAGGAAGAAAAGTGGAAGATTTAAGGGGGAGGAAAAAAAATGGAGACTTGAGTTGCCAGAGTGGAAGGGAGAATTCTGAGGATCATCACACAGTGCATGAAGTGAAACAAGGGGGTTTGTTAGGGACTGAATCCCATTGTGCCTCACTTCTGATGAGCTCCAGTTTTAATTTATCAAAATTCAAAGTGTAATACTTTTTAAAAAGAAGCTAGTTTTTTCTTTAAGCTCTCGTTGAGTTTCAGGCTCCTATTGATTACAGCTGGAGCAAGCTTGAGCTGACTCTGTCCTCCTGGCAAACTCTCATCTGTAAATACCTTTCATCTTATCCAGCAGTGATAATGATGTGCTTAGATGATGTGGCAGCAATTATCCGCTGCTTTAGGTTTTCTGCTTTATGCTAGCCAAGAACCCTGAAGTCAGATAGAAAGGGATGCTTATATTTTCACTAAATCTTAAAATTTCTTCAAAGGAAAGCATAGCAAGCTGTTACAATTTAAGTAGCTATTTCTTTCTCCATTCTCACTGACAAACTTGGAAGCAAAGGGCCCTATGCCACCCTAGTTAGCAAGTTTAAACATGTTACAATTAACCTTGTTATCTGATAGCACACTCTAAAGGGAACCCCCTTTAAAAAATTCCACATTCCCAGGTTTCTGAACATCCTGTCTACTAAGAAAAGTAAAGACAAAGCAGAAAAATGGGGACAGTGTAGGCCTTGGTTACTCTCTGAATGGATTTACACACTTGCTTAATACGTGTAAATACTGGGAAATAAAACATGGATCTTGTCAAACATAAGAACTTTGCAAATAAGTAGCATTAGAAACAGTATTAATAGCAAATAGAGCTGAAGTATCTACTGCCAATTCAGTGAGAGATCCCATGTCCTGCCTGGCACTCAGTCTGAATGCATCCTTTCTCCCACTTCACGTGACATTTTTAGGTCAGCAGTGCCGTGTGTTAGTTTAATATTTTAAAACTGGAACTTTCCTGGTATTTGGCCTACTTTTTCCTATTTATTTTCTAAACAAATGATAGCCACTCCCTTCTCAAACTGATCTTTTAAGCTTTGCCAGAAGTCTGTGAAGATCACAAGGTATTAAAATTTAAAAAAAAATACATAAAAAAAAAAAATAAATCACATGCTCAGGCAAACAAAAGCAGGTTGCTGCATTTCACCAGCCCTGCAAGTAGACTTCAGGAGTACTCTACTTACTCCAGGAAACACGGCTGAAATCTCATTTTCAATGAAAAGTGCCAGGATTATGGTAGCACAGTATCTATTCGCAGGCAAACCCATGTAACTTCCCAGCCAAAGGACAGGAAAAAAAAAAAAATAAAAAACCCCCAACAAACCAAATATGAGAAAAAGCTGTCCCAATTGCTACTTCTCCTTGATTGCTTAAAGGCAGCTTGGAAGTCAGATCCTCAGTCTGAGAGCAGAGTTGATCACAATTCTAAGGCAAAGTAATTTTGGAAGAAAAAATAGTTCTCTCTTCCCAAGGAAACTTCTGTTTTCTAAAATGTTAGGTTTTATTTATTATTGGCTCATTGAAAGAACAAAGTATTTTTTTTTTGCTGTCTTTTTTGTTCCTGAACACAGGAAAAAAAAAAAAGTGGCTAAACCCCAGAAAAAATCATAGTCTGGGGCCAAAAATAATAATAATTTTCAGTTTTCAGATTTTTTTTTGTCAGGATTTTGAAAGAACAACAAATACTTCCCAAGCACCAGTCCAATTTACAATCTTCAGTAGACTGCACACCCTTGACTTATTCCAGTTACCCTTCTTGTCCATCCCCTCCTTGTCCGCAACCCACATCTTGCTCTTGCCATGTCCCAGGCACATGCACCCACCCCAGGACGCATTCTCTTGTGCACTATCCTGCCTCAGCACTTGCCATGTAGGCATTCCTCTAACAGCCTCCATTATACTTGGAATAGAAGAACAGCAGCAAATGACAGATGTTGTTGGCAGGTACTTACCAGCTCTCTGGTCAAAAAGTGAGCATTGCAAGCACCTTGGTGATCTAACCAGATCACACAGCTAGACTTGAACTATAATAAAGTGTTTAATAAATGCTATTTTTGTATGTTGAAGAGCAGCTACGTCAGTAAGACTCTTAAGTGTCTTTGTTTTTTTCCCCATTCTTTAGCCTCCACTTAGTCAACTCTATTCATGATACATCTATTTGGCTTTGATGTTAATTTTTCTTCCTTCATAAATATTCATACTGCCTTTTTTTTTCCTTTTACCTTCAAAGAATTGATCTCTTTCTCCCTGGTGTGTCTGCCTCTCTTTTGATCATTCCTGGCCACACCTTTTGTAAATATTCTCTTTCAAAACAAAGAATTTTTAAGACTTCATTTTAAGCCCTCTTTATGTTAAGAATTACATGGAAAATTGGATTTTCCACTTAAATTCAAATGGAGAGCCAGCTAATGTGAACACTTAAGGCAAGACATACAAACAAAAATTTAGAAGATACTGTTCCTGATGGTTTTGTTAGATCGGTACCATGTAATATCACTTGCTTATAGCATAGTCAAACTAATATTGCCACAGGAATCTTCACTTTTGCACAGCCACTTCACTTTACTTAAACTGTGCAACCTGAACATTGTGTTTTTCTATCCCAGCTCTTACAATCCCCTCCCATCCCTATAGTATATTTTGGACTATATCAACTGATGTGTCTTTTTTAAGTACTATTTCTTTAATTTGCTTTTATTTTTCTGTCATTCGTAAGTTGTAGAAGGCGTGACAGTGAATTTCTTTTAACCATGTCAAGAAGGAAAAACACAGACCACTGCCCACCAATTATACTTTGAAAATAAAGAAGTTTAGATGCATTTCTTTAAAACACTGCAACTGTTGGTACATACAGCAACACGCTATTCATAACTAAATAATGCCTTCAAAGGCATTTCTGACATTGGAACAGCATCAGGAATCTGCTTATTTACGTAGAAAGCTGTGGAGATTGCAGTATGTTGGTACTGCCAACAGATAGGATGATTAGTACTAAAAACAATATCATCACTTAGATAAGGCTTTTCCTTCTCATAATTGCTATTGAACTTGACTTGTACTTCAATGTTCTCAGCTTGGGAACTTCAGTTATATTTCCTAAAATATTCATCCCGAAAAAAAGGCAAAGGAGAATAAGATTTTAGTGATAAAAATAGGTCCCTTATATCAAATATTTGAAATCCCTTACCTTAGAATTTAAGTCCCTCATATCTTAATGTCCCTTGTTTCTTAAGTTAGCAAAGTCCACACTGATGAGCTACTACTTCACTACCAAAAAAAACTCAGGCTATTGGATTTCAGGCTAGGGATGGATATCACATACATTATGCTCAGTGTATTGGTGTGTTTGCTGTGTTAATTAGATTTTATTTGGTTAATAACTATCTGCTAGTACTGTCAGAAGGACACACAGTCTATGGTGATGTCACACAGACAGACCAGGTTTTCAACTGACCGCATCCCCCATTGCACAACCTTTGCCAGCAGCTCCCATCCCTCACTGTGAGGAGACACTGTGGTTCCTCACAAGAGGAACGGTCTGATTAGGACTAAGACAGTTGAAGACATGCTAATGTACAAGAAAAGCAGGATTTGCTGCAGGAACAGTTTTCTGTGTTGTCTTAGAATACAAGCTGATTTTTGAAGTGTGCTCTGAAGCACACTTTTTGGTTAGAAATTTGTGTTCTCCTTTGCAGGGACCAGGCAGCTGCCAGTGTAAGTGCTGTAAATAGGCTTGTGAAGATTTAATGAGTGTTTCTTCAACTTTCTAATTAAAAACCACAACGAGCTTTTCCCTAATATTACAGGTTGTAGCAGTAGTATTTTGTTCAGTCAAGCCTAGCTAAAGGAAAATACTTAGGAGGTTTCCAAGGAGAGAAATAAACAAAATGGAAATGAATAGGGAACTTGGAACTTTTAAGTGTACATAATTAAGAAAAAAAAATACATCCTTCAGATAATTCTGGAAACTATTAGGAGATATTCATAATTCATAACCAGTTGTTTGGTTTTCTTTCAAGCAAGGGGGCAGCTTTACATCAAACACTGACTCGCTTTTCCATTAACTTAAATAAACAAACCAGAATGCTTCAAGAGAACATCTTTTTCTTTTTTTTTCCCTTCTTAATAACTGGGTGAATTAGAAATATGAACAAGACATTTACTTTCAAATAGGAGATTAATTTGCATGCTATTTCTTCACGTTAAAAATACTTTGGAATGCTCACAAAAACTGAATTTATGGAAATGTTCCATATCAGTTCTGAAGATGATATGCCAGATGTCGGGGAGAACTCTTTCATCTGCAATAATGGAATAGTTTAATCCACCCTTGTTGTTTTTGAGTATAGTCCAAGTGTATTGGTCATCATGGGTGGGTGATCCTCACTTAGGCAGGCATGAACCAAAAAGCACAATTTGTTAGACCTCTAGCATAAAGTCACAAGAAAGCAACAGCAGGAACTATTCTACTGCAACTAAAAAGCTATTGTAACATAAATCAAAAAGTTTACCCTTATGACACCTCACATTTTGAAGCACTCTGACACTTGCAGATACATTGCACTGAATTATTGGATTGTAACTTGAAAGCAAATACAGCTTCATTTATGGCCCCAGCAGAAATCAAGCCAAAAATACAAATTTCAAATTAAGATAGATCAATCAAAAACATGGAATATTTTTCTTTTTGGATGAGCAGGAGGATTAATAGTAAATGCTGTGGTCTTCTACCGGGGAAAAAAAAGTACTCTTCCCTTTGAGAAACTTTAAACATAAAGACAGTGTATATTAATACCCATGTTCATGCTTTAGGAACACGTGTTGAAGTTACATTGGATAGAAATGCTATTGTTAAATGTCTGTTGGGAACAGATTTTTGTGGCCTTGTATCAGACTAACATTGTTGTCATATTAGCCATTCCACTTCTATTTGCAATAGTAAATTTAATTAGTACTTGAACTGTGTTACATATGTCATTAGTTTAGTTCACTATAGGTGCTATTTCATAATGAAGTGCATCTTTTTTATCAGAACACATTCCTAGAAGCTTGTACTGGTGAGGGCCTGGATAAAGTACAGAGCAAGATGTTGTAATAGAGCATTAGGCTTTTTAACTTGCCATACCATCTCCAGCCTGAACAGCTACTGTGCAGCAAGCATAGAAGCAGAATTGATGTGTGGGCACCAATTCCAGTTAAGCACCCCTACCTTGTCACCACCAAAATGCTGCCCTGAGTGTAACAACTATAAGTATTTTCTTACATTAAGATGCAGGATAGAAAAAGCATGTTCAGTTGTGTATGGCAACTCCATCTTCAAAGTCAAGAAAATTCCACATTTAAAGTCCATTTCCTTTACCAGTGTCATTTTCAGACTGCAGGTCATATGCTACAGACAGAAGGTAGCATCACAGATGGAGGCAAAGTGGAGGAGAAAGGAAGTAACGCATCAGTTCAAAGCTTCATTAGTTTATTTTTTTCAGCTGCCTGCCACTCCCAAACAAACATGTGGGAGATGTTCTAGTGCTGAAAGCTATGGCTCACTCCTTTATTTAGCTATTCTATGTGATAAGTCAATTCAGTTTGGACATACCAAAGACAATACATAATTGTGACAAAGTACTGCAGTCCGGACTTGATTATTACAACTTGATTCCTTGTTAACTCTGTTAACAGCAGAAGGATGCTTTTCTTGTACCTTCATATTCATGAAGTCACTGTGGCTGGGTAATTTTCCCAAATTCATAGTAGTAGTAGTAGTAGTTACTAACATTTTGCAGTCCAAATACAAAAATCATGCAAGGAACTATAAGTTGAACTGCATTAGATTTGTTTGGGTGCATTTTCTACATTAGTGTTTTTCATTACTTCTATTTTCTTGCACCATGTTGTCCAGGAATACTAAGACAAATCTACAAGGAACTTGCTTTGATGTACTCTCAAATTTGAGAGGGGAAAATGTTTCAGCACACCTAAATAAGTCATGCCGTGTTTCATGACAATATCATTAATTTAAACATTCTACCTCACGTATTTGCTTAAATGTAGGTCTTGGCTCTTACATATATTTTTCCTGTGCAAACAAGCATTTGTGCAGGTTACCTTTGCTCAACTGTGAAAACTTGTTACCAGGGCAATCAGTCCAATATACTTAACGTGAAAGGGTGAAAGGAAAATTTAAAAGGGAAAGAAAAAACAGAAATAAAGAGGGAGTTTATGGGCTGCTACAGAGCTGTACAGAATTATAGACACTACCTCATGACACTACCGGATAGTGACTGCACTGTTAGAGTGCAGGTCTCTATATTAACAGGTTTTGCCACTCCAGAAGCGAGATATTTCTCCCAAGTATTTAGCCTTTTGGTACCTACTGACTTGATGTTATGTAATGGATTTTTTGCTGGTATTTACCACCACAAAGCGCAACCTCCCACCACCAATGAGTTAAAAGTTGCCTGGGCATCCAGCCCAGATGAATAACATCCCAAATGTTGAAGGAAGTAGCAAGGGAAATAGAAAAGCCTTTGACAAAAATTGTTGATAGCTTGCTAAGGCCAGGAAGGGAACCAGGGAATTTGGAGGTTGCTAATGTTGTTCCTATGTGTAAGAAAGGATCAGGGAGGATCCAGGAAACGACATAGCAGTGAGCTTGGCTTCAGTTGCAAGAACAATGTAAGAAACATAAATATGGGACAGAATACTTAATTTGGTAAAATAAAGTAACTCCATACTCATGGAAGAACTATAGTGGTCTCATTTCGTCAAGTATTTTATCTTCAGATAGTTATTTCTGAGCAATACTAAAACAAAATGTCTTACAGACAGAAGAAAAGCTAATAAAGTGGACAGAAAGTGAAAGGTCTTGCAGAATCCTAAAGTTAAGTAAACTGTGATACCTGCATCACTGTGCAGATCCTTGTATGTCTGGTATCAGACTCACTGGTGCCATTGCGTACATGGGAGGCAGTGTTTTTGGTTCAGATGAGTCTATTAGGGAAATAGACCAAGTCATTGTCTGGTCTCACACCGAGAATTCAAAAATTTTAAATGGATTAACTAAAATATTTATCATTTACATTCAAAACAAATGGAGAAGAGCTTCACTGAAGTCAATGACAAGTGCAACACTGACATCTGTGGAATCATTCTGGGTTTAGGTTTGTATAAACCTTTCAGAAGCTGCTCATTGGTGCAGCTCAGTGAGGGTAGAAATAAGAATTTGAATCCCATAAGGTCATTTTAAGAACCCTCTTTTTGATCTGGTAGAATATTCTGCTTACAAGATGGCTACAGACCCAAACAGAGAAAGGAACCTGCAAGCATTCTGTGACTTGTTTGAACAGTTGAATAGATACACAATCAAGGAGAGCACAAAGATGCTGTAATATATTGCAGTATGTTGAGGGCCAGTGAACAGCAAGAAGCTGAGCACTTCAGTCACATGAGTAAAGCCATACTGGAGTTAGTTAAGAACACAGTTCACCAGCTGTCAGCACAACATACAGGTGATGAGCTAAAGAAGAAAAGGTCTAAGTGACTTAAGATGAAGGATAGGTGTGAATTGAATTATTTGTCTACAAAAGTTTGAAGCACTGGCGAAAAGCATCTTGTGAATTTATGTACTTCTCAATGATACAAAGACAATTTCAGAGATTAAGCTGTTGCATAAGTGAGGAAGCAGCATGAGTCAGGGGGTTTGGGAAAAATGAGTCACAGGATGAAGGGAACATAGCCAGGTTTGTAGCTCAGAAAGAGACTAGGAAAGAATTTTATGCATGTAGATAAGAGCCTGACCGAGCGGATTGCAGTAGAGAAGCAGAAAAACTAACTAGCTCTAAAACAGGGAACCATACACAAGATTTGGAGAAAGCTGTAGCTAAAAAGCAGGTCAGGCAAAATTTTTGTACACAACTAGTGATTGAAATATAGAGAGGTCTGCCAAAGTCAGCAATGGAAGGACATAATTGTGTAAATCACTTAAAGAGGGAGTGTGGGCACATTTTTGGAAAATGAGGGAATCACTAGGTATAGCTATTAGTGAGGCTTGTGGAATTAAAACTATGAAATGCAAGTTGATTTATATTTTGAAGGAATCCAGAAGCAAACTCTGCTGCCTTCCATGGTTCTCACATTATTTCTGTGGCATCCTGAAAGCTTCAAACAGTAGCCTGTACAAATCAGAACATTACCTTAACCTGCAAGTAGTTAACAATATGAAAGACTGCTAAAATGAGCTTTCTAGAATAGCCCTGGAGATCACTACAAAAGGTGGCATTTATATTAGGATGAGTCACTGGGTGCTGATGGCCATATTTATCACAGTTTGCTTGAGGACTTCCATAACCATTTCTGGAAGAGCAGTGTGGCTTACATGTAATTTAATTGAGACACCAGTGTCCTTCATGGTAACATTCCTCCCCCCTCTTCTCTATTGACTTTGACTCTTCACATCAATTCAAGGTTTCTATGTAGCAGTAATTACTGCAACGTGATTGAAGACTGTATCACCTTAGCCATTTCGGGGACAGTAAGCACAAGCCTGTAGGCAAAACAGAATATAAGATTCATATATTTAAAGACTGCATCGTGATGATTAATGGATCTGAATTCAGACTGCTCAGAGAACCTGAATTCTGTGTTCTGCAATCTCCCAAAGTACTTGACTTTGAAATTGTCACATTCTTTTGGTGTAGTATTTTCAATGTAACACCCATAAACAACATATGGAAAAGTATTCAAACACATTTTACAAATTTTGATAAATTTTTGTAATTGTTTTAAAGTACAAATAAATCCTCTAGGAAGTTTGCTTTTGAGTGGCCTATTGAAAGATTACAAAATTATCCGAGTTCAATTATTACAATGATCAAGACGCTGAAGTTAACCCAGCTCCATTTTCAGGTAATATTGATCTGCAAAAAGATTATTGGAGACACCCAGGCTATTTCAGAGGAGATTTTCGAACTACACAGGCTGTAACCATCCAGAGAATAACTGTCTGAGAATAAAAATCTGAGCAATACCTTAGATCAAACTCAGCAATACAGTGAGTTTAAAAATGAATCTGTATTTCACAGGTTGCATGCATCAATAATCAAATACCATTCAGGCTGCTGAACAATTTAATACAAACTTACGGCTCTTATCTGTAGTGAAGAGCACAACCTTTTAAAATGTTGTGGAGACTAGAAAATACAAAGAAAAATGAAAGGGTGATGTTAAAAGAGATAATTTTCATTACTGGTTACCAGTGTAATTTCTGTTGCCTACCTTGGTGAATAAATACTATGTGTAACATCTAGAAATGAAATTTAAACAAAGTTGATGAGGGTGTGTTCAGGTATAACTTACAAGATACTTGCTTAAGGTAGAAGCTTCAGGTATTGCATCAATTGATGAAACAATTACGGAAACAAACTATCATGATGACACTAAATTTGGAAAAGAGGATGCAGAGGAAGGATGCTCAAGAATGCGCTTGTAAAAGTCCATTATTTTCTTTCTAGATCTGTTTCTTATACTGCACTCATCACTGTGGTATCTTGAGTGTTTTCCAGTAGTGCATTAAGCAACATGACAAACATCTGTCACATGTTTGTTCTCACCCTCTCCCCAGAGAGACAACTGTGTGCAGTGGAGTGTCTTGTTTTAATTTTTTTTAATTATTATAAATACACATGCACGTAACACATCATTAAACATTCGTGCTAGAGAGGAAAGTTCAGACAAATTTATTGTGCTCTTAGGATTAAAGCTGTTGAGCTCTGATGTTTCTGCAGGAGTTTCCATCACACCTTTGCCCCAGATTGCTCATCTTCACAGATACCAAATCAGTGTAGGCAGAAACCAAAAATATGAATTCCCAATACCATCATTTACTGTTCACACTTAAGTCTGGGAATTTTTCTCGAGAAAGATCAAATAGAATGAGACAGTAGACTTTAAGGAAAAACATGTTATTTGTGTAACTGCCATCTCAGCCCCATATTACTGTGTTTGATACAGACTAAAAGCAGGAATTGATGCAGCTTCCAGATCACTGTCACAGAATCAGAGGGCACTGTGCAAATTAGGACGAACAAGCTAGGAATCTAATGGATTGGAAAAGTTAAACTGGAAAAGGAAGTTCTTCGAATAATGGACTGAAGACCTGGCAGTTACTGATTTCCAAAGCAAGGGGACATAACTGAGAAAAGAGTCTGGAAACTTCAGATTAGTCAGAGTTCAACTGGATCCTGCAGATAGACATTCTATTCATTCAAGAACCGTGAACACATAAGTGGGAATCCCAGATCAATATTGGCACGACCAGTGTAAGATTATGCTGTTTCATATGGGAAGAGAAGTGTGTGTGTATATTGATAGATAACTCTACATCTGCCATTGCTGAGAAAAATGGAGCTGATCGGCTTCAGACCAACGACCTCCAACATTGATGCTGCTTCCTTCCAATGACTTCCACTCTTCTATTGCTCCAGTAACTCTCAAGACAGTTAGAAAAAAGACTCTTTCTCTTATAGAGGATGATTCAGGTCGTATCAAGTGCCAAGAAAGCTGAAGACTTCTCTCTGGGCCTCACTCAAAGACATAGATGCAGAGATCTGTGCAGCAACATCACATTGCAAAATCCACCAGTGCTTCTTTCCGTACTCCACAAGGGCTGGGCTGCTTCTGGTATCACACCAATACAATTCACATTTGGCACTGCTTTCACCACTAAAATCTTCCACTCACTTCCTCACCCTTGTATCAGGCACTACAGTAGACATATCTGTAATTATTGCAATACTAGACATTTCAGAACTAAATGTTCCAGCACTGAAACCATTCTAGCTGCTTGCTGTTCCCCTCCCATAACATTGTCCTTGAAGCACTTAAACATGATCTTTAGGCTCTCAAACTTCCTGTAACATTACTGTTTTGCTTGCATAGATGTAAGCAGAACTGCTCCAAGTATGGCAACCTACTTCCCTTCCCCAGTGAAGGCTAGAGGCTGCTTTCCTTCCCACCTTCACTGCCCACCTTGGGCAGCTCAGTAAAGTCCACTAAAACAAACAAACAAAAAAAGGATTGGAGTTTTCAAAGAACTCTCATCAATCTTTCTTTCCACATACCCATTTCTGTCTCTTGCCTTGGGACTCACATCTTAAGAAAAGCCATCCAAAGACAGTCAAAATAGCAAAAAGTACCATTATGATGCAGAGTAACATTGCTAGAACTCTTCGGAAGTACAACAAGAATATGCGACATACTGATGTGCATTTTCATGGCATGTAGAAGACAGAAAGGGCATATAGTCACAGCTAATACACAACTCAGTTCAGGATCCTAACCTGAGAAGGAAGCTTAGGGGAGTTCTAAAAGGATTTCTTGAAACAAGTCTCAAGTAAATGTTGCTCTTATAAACACAGATCTTCTTGGCCAAAACATCGAATCCTCTGAGAGGTTCCAACAAGAGGGCAGCTAGCAGTCAAACACTACTTGTGAATGATTGTTTTTCTTTTGAACTGAACTTGCCATTGAGAAAAATCATAGACTCTGAGTGCAGAAGTCATTTTGCTTCATAGTTTGCTTAATTTTAGCTGAAGTAGATTATTACTCCATCGAAATTAAGATAAATGGAAAAGAAGCCACAGATGCAAATGGCAACTTTAGGACTTAATGCATTTTAACTAATCCATCTTAAAAGGTACCTCATGTTAAGCTTACTCATATAGGAAGTTCCTAAAGATCCAATAAACATTTTGTTCCAGCACACTCTGTAACAAAAAGGATTTGAACTGTATGAGTATTATACCCATTTTATTTCAGCTTCTGTAGAAACTAGGAGTCCATGCAAAGCCCAGTGAAGTCCCTGTAAAGACTTACGTTGAACTCCATTGTGCTTTGGCTCAGGCATTTAATGATGTGTTGGGTTGGTATGAGGCAGCCAGCTATAGTCCCTGAAAGTCTTTACACCTGAGAATGTGCTTTTCAGCTGTCAGCACAGAACAATGCAGTCAGCAAGTCCTGCATCAACTTTCAGACTGATATTATGCAGAAATGCAAAAAGCAGGCTAACATAAAACGACTTTATTTTTCCTGTCAGATAAAGAAGATATATGTAAAATATCTGGACATTTGGGGAAAGGGCAAACATTGAAAATTAATCCAAACTGTTGATGGTTTATTTTTCATCAAATCTTGTGGTCAAAACTGTTTTCATTTGCTATGAGAAAGAATCCATAATTTTTTCCAAAGCACCACCCAGAATCTGCCACTGGTGATGTTCTAACGTCCCCAGTGCCTATACAAATAGCGAGGTCAGATGAGATTTGTAAACTGGAGATCATAAGTTTTAAGGAATTTGTTTATTCAGCCTAGAGTATCCAAATTGTGTACAATGCCAAAATTAAAAAAGGTCCTTTCACTGTACTGTGTCAGGTTACAATATAAAGCTCTCCAACATTTTGGATGTTCAGATGAGAAAGCAAATTGTAATCTCATTTTAAGCAACCTATTTGTTAGCACATGTAGTTTAATTATAATTAAGTACCTCCAGCAGTTATAGGCAAAATAAAAATCTTTTTATACTTGTATAAACCTGCATTTACTGTGAACTAAAAGCTGCTTGAATTACACTGAAAAGTATTAGTCTTGTATTTGCATTTTTAGCTGTACTGTTCAAATACAAACAGACATAAACTGTTCCCAAAGACTTCAACAGATTGACTGAATTAGGGGAATGTTCATGGGAATGACAAAAGGCCAATCACTTCCTAATGAGAAAGCCACCACCTACCAACATTCCAAGTCCCTGTCCAAAGTATGGAGCACTGGAACCATGCAAAAGACATCAGAGTCTTTTTAGTATCAGAACAACAACTTATTTCTAACTCATCTCATTTTTGAGAATGGGATGAAGTGCGTTTGCTGAAATCTTCCAGAGTAATTCAGCATGCAACAAACAACCAACATGGGGGTGGGGGGAAGTAAAATTATTACAATATTATAAAGTTGAAAGAAGTTTACAGAAAGTTTTAGTGATAAGTATAAAATATGAATGGAATATGACAAATAGAAGTACCTGATTGTTTAAAATAACGGTATCTGAAAATATTTCCAAATGCAGTATATTAGAATTAAAATCTAAGTGAAATCTGATAACATTTTATGTCCTGCAAATGGAATAAGCATCAAGATGATAATCTTTGGAGTATATTTGAACTTTGCTGCTTTCACTCATGAGTAGCTTGAAGATGCATAAAGCATTTCAACAGGCTAAATATTTTCAAGTAAACTTTATGGTTAATGTTGTATTTGCCTTTTTTATAAAGATGTAGATGAATGTGCGACTGGAACACATAATTGTAGAGCTGACCAAGTATGTGTCAATTTAAGAGGATCCTTCAGCTGCCAGTGTCCTCCAGGCTATCAGAAACGAGGGGACCAATGTGTTGGTAAGTGTTGCTCTAGACTAAATTATTTTCTTTCGTTATCTACAGTTACAAGCTTTGATTATAAAGTGTATAGATATGTGTACTGTAAAATAGTTATATAACTTTGAAATGCAATAATCATCGTATCACAATAATCATGAAAACATGGAATTGGAAATTATTTTAAGTATAATCAACACTTGGGAGATGAACTTCACAAGATTGTGTTTATTGTTTACATTGGGGTATTGCCTAATGTTCTAGATAGAGTCATAAGTCTACTACAGCAGCAAACAAAAGCATGTCTTTCCACTGACCTCAGTGAGGCTCGACTCCTGAGCTGTAGGACAAACTGCTGCCTTCACACAATCCTAATCCCCGCTCTGCAGAACCCCCTGGCACAGTCTCAGTGCTTAGTTAGTTATAAGTGAAAGAGATGGGAACTCTGAATGCAGGTATAGGATACTTGCAACTTAAAAACCACTATGCTTTATTCTGTGTGCCAAAACAAATTATGAGCACCTTTGGGACCTATACTTGTATAGAATTAAATTAAATCCAAGTGCAGTGTAAACACTGCAACTTTCTCCTTCAGCTTTTATTTAACACCTCCTTAATTATGATTTCAATGGATTAATTGCTTTCATAGGCACTCCAGCCTTAACCCTTAGATTTGTCAGAGACAGAAACTCTGAAAGAAGAGAATCAAATATCTACATCACGAGGTGATATAAGACGTGGTCTTGAATAAGACACAAGAATAATTTCATGCAACCTAGAAGAAGAAAAGCATTTCTTAGATTTTTTGGGGTCCTCAGCAGAACAGGAATAACAGAACTTTAGTTTTTCCTCTTTTACATTGTGTTAGGGCTCTTATAATTGAAAGTGGGTTTTTTTATTTGGTTGCTTTTTTGTTTGTTTGGGGTTTTGGATTTTTTTTTTTGGTAATCTCTTTCAAAAAGCTTTTCAAAGTCACTGCCTAACATGAGTTGCAGGAAAGAAATTGGGGAAATTTCAGTACACATCTAGACTAAATTTCTGTGTGTGGCTCTTTACTTAGGGTTCTGGGCCAAGGTCTGTAGAAGTGAACACAAAAATTATAAGCTTTTTCCTAATAGCTGTAGATCAGGCCCTGAACTGTCAAACTGGTGTAAACAGATGTACATGATTTTTCTCAGCTGTCTGTGCAGCCACAGGATGTGTAGCTTGAAATGTAGGTATAGGAATAACTTTGACAGGTCATTGATTTATTTTTTTACAATATCTGGTTTTATATATATATATATTTGGAGCAAGTAAAGTACATTAAAAGTGCTATTCCATAACATTAATGTCAAGAACTATGGTACTACCTCAAAGTCTTGCGGGACACATTAAGCACTCAAAAGAAAAGAAGCAGAATGATACACCCTTGTATCTCCATGTGAATATACTTATGCATCTAAATCTGTACATGAAGGTGTCGGGAAAGTGGAATTTCCCTTTTCCTATATAGGTCACAACTAAGAATAACACCTGTGTTACATATTACACACTGACCTAAATTATAAGTACATCCCTACACTTAGTCCTGTCAGCATTTCAGAATAATGCCTGTCTTTGGGGATTTTACAACAACTTGGCCAGAAAATGTTCTTGGGGCCAGATCTTGATAGAGGTTCTCCATATGAGAGGAAATGTTTCTTGAATTTGAAATAAATTTTTCCAGACTATTTTAGCTTCAAGGTAGAGGGAGAAAAAGGACTAATTTCTAACAACTGATTGATTTTAATCTAAATTGGTGTGTTGTTTTTTTTTTAAACTTGCTTGTTTACATTTTGCAGAATTAGTCTTTTCTGAAACACAGGACTGTAGATAGAGTGGATTGTTTTCCAGCAATACTTCAAACGGAAGATTTGGCTGAATTAATTACATAATGCTTAGCCCTCGGATCTGCATGGAGCTGATGTGTTTAATGCAGCAAGGAAAACTCTCAGAGAATGAGAGTCAGATCCTGGAAGCATTTATGTGAAAAAACACAGTGCCTAAGCAGCAAAGCATTGCTCATATGTCTATATTGTATAATCAGATCTTTAAACAGCAACTTAGCTTAATCCTGTAAAAGTGAAGGATAAAGGAGATCTACTGTGCCTCCCGATTTATTCCATCTCTACTTCCAAATTTCTGCCTGCAACAAAAGAGTTACAGCTACAATTGCTTCTGTACAGACAGGAATTTTCCATCATGAGACTTTTCATTCAAAACCATCCAAAACACTCTACTGCTAAGTTTAGCCCTAAACCATAATTGCAAGTTTGACAAAGAAAGGGTTAACTTTTAAAGATTATTTTTCACTTGATATTAAAACAAACACTTTCCTCATTATAAAAAAAAAAGTCTTGGCCTCTTTTTAAACACATCTATGGTGGAAACAGCTGGAGGTAGGAAACTCAAGATCTGGCATGGATATGGGAAGTGCCTTTCTTTTGTTCCAGTGAAAACTGGTCTTATTTGTCTGAGCATTGAGCCTTTGAAATCTCACATTGTGTACATGTACAGAACACAGCATGGATTTCTTCACCAAGCTCAAGCAGGCCACAACTAAAGACGGCTGCTGCATATACATGTACAATCAGCATTGTGGCTTAATAAAAAGAAAAAAATAAAATAAATGTTTTTCAGACAAGAACAGAGGCAGTATCTCCTCCAGAATGCAAGGACATCTTTTAAAAAGCAGAGAGGTAAAAGAATGGGCTGTTGCACACTTTGGTTCACAGGTGAAAACCCTGCTCCAATGCACATTAGGAATGCTGAAACTTGGAAAGGCAGCCTGCTCCACCTCAAACCCAGGCCTAATCTGCAAGGAGATCCTGGGGAAAGTTAATACTGCCAGAGATAGCACCAACTTCAGCCAGTCTGATTGCTTGCCTTGGGACCAGAAAGCACAGCCAGGTGGTCTTTGGAAAGGGAGGCAGGAGATGCAGGGAGGGGAATGGGAGCAATGACAGCCCCTTGGGGGAGAAAGCCAGTTTCTGGGGATCACTGTGGAAGCACAACCACCTGCTTCCTTTCCAGGCCCACTAATCTTCTGTTCTCACCATTCCCTTGTACTTACACAGAAAATTTGGACTCTTCCTAATGGAGCTGAAAAGATTTAGTACATGCTAAGAGTGCTGCATGCAAATTTCTGGAGGAAGAAGAGCTACAAGCCACACGGACTGTGTAGGTCGGCATTATGTCTGGTCATGAGAAATCTTGGCTGAAAAGCAGAACAAAACATTCTGGGGTTTACCTATGCAAAATAAACAAGACTGAGCAGTATTGTGGAACCCAATCAAAAAATAAAGTTGGAATGTATATTGATCTCAGTGGCTGGAAGACAATCAGCAACAAACCAGAGTTTTACAAAAGTTACCTAAAGAAAAAGTAAAATAGTATTCCCATTAATATCCATAGAAGCAGTACCTAGCTCACATAAGGTGTGTCCCATCCCGTGTCGTCCCATCCCTCCCACCCAGCCCCCTTTTAACTTTATAGTTTCTTTGGACACAAGACGGCAAGGGTGAACTGCTGTGATTCCATTTGAACTCATTTCTCTTTTCTGATAACCCAGACATCGACGAATGCACCCTGCCTCCTTATTGCCACCATCGATGCGTGAACACTCCTGGTTCCTACTATTGCCAGTGCAATGCTGGTTTCCAGTTAGCATCCAACAACCACACCTGTGTAGGTAAGAACTTTTTTTTCATACACTTGCACATAAGCTTGCTCACTACAGAGAAGTACTGACACATGACTTGCCATGGTTGAAATTTAAGTGTCTTCATCCCAGTTGAGAGGAAATAAATACCAACTGGTAAGACATACCAATTGCAGTATTGAGAGGCTCTTCTGCAACTAATCTAAGAAGTGCAGGAGGATTTGAGAGAAAATTAGAGTCTTATTGAAAACATGTTGTTTTGTTGGCATAGCAGCTTTCTGAGGAGCATCTAGTCTGGCAATTGGAACCCTGGAAGTTTAATCTTAGAATTAGTTATTCTTTCAGTTCTGGTGGATTGCTTTGCATTATCATTGACTTTCATGATATTATTCCTAGTTCCCAAAACAAAGGCTGGAACTGGAAACCAGGGGAAGCAATATTATACCTCTACATTTAAGTGTAGTTATCCTCAGTCCAAGATGAATGTAGTGAGGAAAGAAAGCATCTGTAAATGTCACATTTGAATATCTAGAAAATAACATTAAAAATAAAAACAAGGCTCACTATGGAAGAGTGACCCTTTAGAAGTGATAATCCCTTTAGAAGTGAGGCATTAAGGGAAGCCTTGCAGTAAAACTTGAAGACTGCTGTTAAGATAGAAATCATAAGTTCTGTCCTGGAAGAATTAGAATAATAATAAAAAGGTAATTATGTCTGCTGAAGTACAGAGAGAATGGCCATTAAAAAAAAATAAATTAAGAGATTGGTGATTGAGATGGTGAGAAGCTCTTGATGGCTATAATTTTTATATATCACCTATATTATATACATATTTCTATACAGTAATATCAATCTGGGTTTTTCAGCTTCTAACATTAATTCCAAGCTTTGCCCTATCTTGTCAAGTACCCATGCACACTGCAGAGCATTGAAGTGAGACAGGAATTTCTTGCTTTTCACCAAATGACAGGATAAAAAAAAAGAAATATACATGGACAAAACATAACCACATGACAAGTTGTTACTTATTTGACCCTTTCTGTGGCTCAGACAGAAGGTGTATTCTTTCAGCTACATTCACAAGTCCATGACAGCTCCAAGTCTGATAGGTGCTTCATCAGAACACCCCTGTTCCAGCTTGCTGGCCTCCCAGCCTAATAAAGCATACTCCTACCAGGTAAGGTGAAGTAAATCTTCAGAAGAAGAACTGTAAATGAGTGGTTGCTGCATCAAGAGAGACTTTCACATCTGCAAGTCATCTGGCAGAAGTGGTACTTCACAGCTGTACCCATTACATCTGTGCTACAACTTCTGCATATACTGAAAGCAGGTCAATATTTCTTGGAAGGAAAGCAAACAGCACAGTGGCTTTGGCTAGCTTATTTATTCCTTCCGGTAGTGTTGTCATGATGTACATTCTTTGCACTGTTGCCAGAAGTGAACTAAAAGGAGAAAGAAAAATCTTTGTAATCAGTTTTCCCTAGTTATCATACATTTTCAATACTAGGAGGTTCGTCATATGAAGAACTAATATCCTCATTGGTTTAGTTTTTGTGAATGCCTAATCTTAGTTGTCTTTGTCAGTTTTCAGTTGTATCTGTAAATGACTGACATTGCTGACATTTATAAGCATTTGCAAAAGCCATGAACTCAAGATTTTTTCTCAAATACAGCTCCCTACTAAAGGTTATATCTGATAAACACAACTATGAATGGAAAAAATGCAGGGGAAGAATACAAGGGAAATTACACTAAAAATCTACAGAGTGATTGACAGAGGAGCAGCAGTTAGCCAACAGCTTATTTATAGATTCCAGAGGTGATTAGATATATAAACTTCCCATTAAAAATTGCTCCTCTTCTCATACCACAGTGTTCTCATATAAGTTCTTAGGATGGGAACATCATGGAAAAAAATCTAGCACAGAAACACACCTTCCCCCAATATGGTCTAGAAGCATTGCAAAGCTCTACTGGCCTCCAAGGCTCATGTTATAATTGTAAAGGAATTTAAAATTATAACATATTTTAAGAGTAATAAATAGCTTAAATAAATCTTAACCACTGCATGCTGAGAGGCCTTATCAGTATGTGTTCCTTATATCAATTATTTATAGAGACTTGGCATTTCATACCTGGAAAAAAAAAAAAAGACACCAGAATGTGGGGTTTAATAGCCACACTAAACATTTTTGGAAGAATTCATCACACATTAGAGTAACTCTCATTCCTGGAAAAGTACTATTTTTTTCTACATGGAATGTAAAGCAATGTTCTGACATTGTTCCAGTGACTGCAGGTTTATACTGATATAGTCAACTGAGCTTCTGCTAAGTAATAGACCTAGACTAAGGACTAATCCACTTAGGCAGCCTAATTACCAGCTATACAAGATAAAGGTCTGTAATTTTTCCTTTCAGACATAAACGAATGTGATGCCAATAACCCATGTGCACAACAGTGTTACAATATACTGGGTTCCTTCATCTGTCAATGCAATCCAGGATTTGAGTTAAGCAGTGACAGAATCAACTGTGAAGGTAAGCCATTTTTGTCTTGTAAGAGCAACTTTTTAATTTTTTTTTTATTATTCTCCCAGAAGTCTTTCTATGAGCTAAGGGATATAATTCAAGTGGAGCCACACTGTGAGTGCTGTTCGTAGCAAAACCCTCAACACATTCGTGTTTATTACACTGAAAATGCAGTTTCGAATACACACCTTAGTAGCTGCAGCTGCATTCAGGTACATATAGATTGGGGTATCTCTCTTCAATAGTAAGTGCAAAACAGGACAGACATTACTACAGTTCAGATCACAGATGGGAAGAATAAAGCTTCTGAATAATTATTGCACAAACTGACTTGAATTGTGTGTGGTCTAATGCTGATGATCCTTAAATGAATTGGAAAGGAATGCAAACCAAAAACAAGCGCAATTTTGTGTGTTAGGCTCCTCTGAAAATAAAACCTCAAATTTTTGATTTTAAGGAAGTGACAATTGTGCTTTTGTGGTGCTTTCAAGCCTGTGTGTACAAACAGCATGTCCTCTGATGATTATACAATCAACACTTTATTTCCATTGCCAGAGTCTCCACAGGGGTCCTCTAATCTCCTTTTGGACACATGATGACCTCACCCTTAAAGACCATATCCTTTCTACCAGTCTTTGAGCCAGAAAGGTCTTTTTGGTTTACCACTGCCCTCCTAAACAAGCCAGCAGAGCTATTACAGATGCTCCCTCTCCAAGCCTCTTAAACTAATCCTACTTGCAATTGAACAGAACAGGGAGCAGCAAGTATGCAGCCTCCAGGGACACCACTGACCCAAAATCAAGAACTGGGCTCAAATCTCAGAGGTAGCAGGAGGGAGTTATGATGTTTTCCAAGCCATTCTCTAGTTTTGATAGGTTTAATTTCTGGTTAATGGTATATACTGTTAAATTCTTTTCCACATTACACCGCTCTAGGAAGGGACTGATAGCTACACAAGGATAAAAAAAAGCAAAAGAGAATGATATAAACACTGAGTATTACTTGAACAGAAAAAAAACAGGCCTTCCCCTATTTCCCAGAGAGCTACTCCATTATTGCAGAGCACAAGTACAAAGGCAATATTTTTGCCTTACTAACTAATCTCACATCTGCCTTTTTGTGAAAGTACTCACATTTTGGAATACTAAAAGTATACATTCTTTCAAAAGTTATTCTCCCAAACCTGTTCTGAAGTCTAATTTAGTTTCTTCCTCAAATCCAAAATTCTCCTTTTGGAAGATTATTGATAAAACACAAGTAGAACTAGCCCTTCTGTTTGCAACCTTGAGGCATTGAGCAGTATATTTGAGGATTTGATAACTTACTCTTTTTAGACAGAATACAGGAGTTGTTTGTTTGTTTGTTTTCCTGTTAGAACTAGTATTTAGCTATCATGCTTAGTTCTATAACAAGGTAGATGTTAAAAGCCAATACCTAAGCTCTTTTGCTCTCTACAGACACTGATGAATGCAGAACTTCAAGTTACATATGCCAGTATCAGTGTGTCAATGAACCAGGAAAATTCTCTTGTGTCTGCCCTGAAGGATACCAGGTAGTAGGAGGCAGAACATGTCAAGGTAAGTGCCCTCATCTTGACAGTCTCAATACTGCATTAGTAGCACCATCATTTCAGGCAAGACTAAGAATGCTTGCTATGTAAATGCTCACATTTTGTGCCAGGATTACCATCATTCTAGCAAAAGATATGTTGATAAAGCACTTGATGATTAATTGCATATCTAGTATTAATTCTTACTTTGGTCCTTCAGCTCAAACTCAAAGTCCTTTATATTCCTAGGACAAAATTTCATGGTTTTGCATCCCCTAGGTAAAACTGGTCTAGGAAGTTGAGGTAGTGAGTCTAAGTTTCAGAGATAAATATACTGTAAAAAACAATACAAAACAAAAAAAGAACCCAGGCTATTTTTTACAAACACTAAACAGGGATTCAGATCATGTTTCATTTTATATAGATTCCTAAATCCAGACACAGCAGAAATGAAAGATATGTTTCTTTTGATAACAGGAGGGGAAAAAAAAAAAAAAAAGGCAAGAATTCAGCAGCTTAGATAATTTATGTTTAGGAAAATATATGTTCTGGTCAGGTGCCACTGAGTGCCCAAAGTTCTAAGTATGTGTGTTTTCCTCACTGCTGCTAAATGTCTCTGAATCTTATGAAGGAATATTGCAGAACAATTTATTAAGTGTAAAGCCCATTGTTTCTGTAAACCAGAACTTGATTTAACAGTTGTCATTTTTAGAAATAAATAGGTGTGCTAGTTATTGGCAGAAGGGATGAGGAAATAACTCCTTTTTAATAATACTTTTTTATAAAACCCCAGATTAGTTTCTTTCCCTTCTTCAGACCAGCAGCTGACACTGAACATTGTAGGATATGTTGACTATCTAAAATGTTTGTGCTTTCTGAAAGATGATATTTGAAGAAAGCCTTTTTGTTCTGTGTTAATTTTGGGAGACCACACAGGTAGACAGTAGTGGGGACAAGTAGCAAGGATAGGATAATACAGAATTAATACAGCCCAAGTCTGACATTCCCCACCTCCATTCAGGGTTTCCCAGGGAAAAAAAAAAAAGGAATCTCTGCTTTGCACAATAAACAAGTTTTCATTATTCCTTTCAAAGCTATTTTGGATAAAATGTAGCCATTAAGTAAGCATTTTAGTTAGACCATGTATCTCCATTAAAAATGAGAACCTGCAAAAGGCAGGAAGTCACAATTCTTTTTCAAAATGTTGTCTACAAGACATCTTCTGCTCTAAAGCAATTCTTTGCTAATTAGAAACTTTACAGTATTTCTACATTTGAGTTACATACTATTAATATGCATCTTTAGTCAACTAAAAAAAAATAATCTGCAAACAGTCAAACAAACTTGCTCTGTTCCTGCACAGAGAAATCCTTTATAGTCAGGCCCCAGAAAAACGGATAAAGAACATGGAAACCTGTTCGATTTCAACAGACAAGCACGTGGCCTGTTTTGGTTTGGTTTTGTTGTTGCTGGTTTAGGTTGGTTTGTTTGTTTGGTTTGATTTGGATTTTTGTTGTTGGTTTTGGTTGTTTTTTTCTCGTTCTTTTGAAGACATCGTGTTTGGTTTTGTAGCACACTGGTTTCCATCTGCTTTGACAGTCCGTTTTCCTTCCTCCTAGATATAAATGAGTGTGAAACTACAAATGAATGCAGAGAGGATGAAATTTGCTGGAATTACCATGGAGGATTTCGTTGTTACCCAAGAAATCCTTGCCAAGAGCCCTATGTCCTTACATCTGAGAAGTAAGAGAAAAACTAATCTTTTTTTTTCTGTAGGATTATCCTCAACAGGCAACATGATCAAATAAACCCAAAAGCAAGTACCATTTGTTTGCATCTCAGTTTCATCCAATTATGTTTTTCAGCCGCTGTGTCTGCCCTGTATCAAATGCCATTTGCCGAGAGCTGCCTTATTCTGTTGTGTACAAATACATGAGCATCCGTTCAGACAGAACAGTGCCCTCGGATATCTTCCAGATTCAAGCAACCACAATTTACCCTAATACTATTAACACATTCCGGATCAAGTCTGGAAACGAAAATGGAGAATTTTACCTGAGAGTGAGTACTGTCAGGAGTTATTGTCTCTTGCCATTTTGACAAATGTCCCTGTAAGAGTATCACAGCATCCCTTTTCTGATTTCTAGAGTCCTAAGTTCAGGCCAACTTCAAACAGTTTTGTGTTGGGACATACTTAAACTTTTCTTCCCATGGTGCTGCAACTATTTCAGAAAACCACAAAAGTTCAAATGACTTAGGATAGCAGTATTTCCTGTTGGTCTAATGCATTCAAGTAGATACATATGAAGGAAAGAGTCTATAACATCTGCTTCTTCAGATTTTTTTTGAAAAAATCTGCTGTTCTTGGACACTTGTAATATTTACAAATGCCTGGGAAATCCTTTTTGCTTCATATGTGGCTTAAATCTCAGTAAAATAGAATCAACAGTAAAAAGGTTAAATCAGAAATCTATTAATTGGAAGGTTTTCAGTTTTGTTTATTTTTCTTCAAATCTGAAGATTAGGGGGGTTTGATAATACATCCAAAAGGTGTACCGAGATACGGCATTACCTATTTACACTGTGTTTCCCCACAATGGGAACAAGGAACTACGTACCTGCAGCTGACCTGTTCTGGTATGACCTACAGTGCAGCACTTTTCTCTAGATTTATTACACACCAAAAATCCCTATCTAGCCACAAAATACAAACTGTTTGCTTAAAAAAAGAACAAGATCAGTCCAGCTCTAGTGTGGGTTAGACGCCAAGCTAGGCTTCAGACTTATTATCTTTAGACTAACAATTCCAACCTTGTGTTGCCACCCAACAAGGAAGCACAGGCCTGAAGGAAGCCCATGTTTATTCCTTCCAAGGGACTGCAGTAAACAAAGTCTTATGTAGGAGTTATTCCTATTGTTTGAGAGTCTGATCTGGGTCTCGGATGCAGCAGATGGGTTGGATTTATCTGTATACCCTATTCATTTGACATGGCAAAAAATTACCTGTAGTAGGTGGAGGGAGAGATGGAGTTTACCTTTTTATTATCAACTGTAAATGCCAAAGCTGTTTAACAAATTAGCAGCATGCCACAGACAAGGCCTGTCAGTGTTCCCCAGCAGCCTGATTCCTGACTGGGAAAAAGCTTGGGAGCAGTACAAGATGGGGATGGCAATAGGCACTGCAGTTGCAAAAATCCCCAGTGTTTACAAGGGGAGCACAACTTCTGGAGTATGAGCCCTGAGACAGACTTAAGAGTTTCCCTCCACTGAACGAGCTACATCACTGTTAAAGAGATTAAGTCTCTCTTGTTTTACTTATTCTCCATATATTTTAAAAGTTGATAGATGGGGTTAAAAACAAAGACCATCCTAGGACAGATTACCACTTTTCACATCCTTGCGGAGAGTCAGCGCAACCAGGAACAGATTTTGCAGTGCAGTTTATTCCTCTGAGCCCTAGTCAGGTAAAGCTTTCCCTGCAGCAAGGCCAGGTGTGAGATTAGTCATTTAAAAATGTTAAAGAATACTTGCACTGTTTATCTCTGTGCTGAGACAGAGCATTTTTACAGTGTAGCAACATGCAAGCACTCTCTTGATGCAACTATGGAATCGTTTCAGATTTGATTGAATTAAACTTGTTGTCGTTTTTTTCAGCAAACAAGCACCGTTAGTGCAATGCTTGTGCTGGTGAAATCACTATCAGGACCAAGAGAACACATTGTGGATCTGGAGATGATAACAGTCAACAGTTTGAATTATCGTACAAGCTCAGTGTTAAGATTAACGATAATAGTGGGACCTTACGCATTTTAGTGGTTTTCAATAACCCTTTACTGGCACTTAAAGCAGCCAAAGAATATTATCTTAAAGAAAGCACTTACTATTTTATTTATAGATTTTGCTCTCTTTTTTTAAGATTTGTTTAGTAAATTGATATCTTTAATCCACACATTACACCTGTAATTCAAAATTAGTAGATGTGTTCCATAGTATAACATGGGCATTGTCACTTTCTGTATAAAGATTTAAATCTTTTTTATTACTTTTCTTGGACTAGATACCTACTATGCTTTTGTATGAGAACTGTATGTTCATAGTATCTTGTAAAACTCACACACCCTTCCTAGCCAAATAGGTCATGCAGTTAAAAAGTGATGATCTGTGTTGTTTTTATTTTCAATTCTAATGCAGCTACACTGACAATCTCAAAAAGAAAAAAATATATAGTATGAATGATACACAAAGTAATGGTTATCTGATAAGCTAAAATATATTCCTTCTTTTTAACTACTTTGTAACAAAAGATAACAGTCAATAAAAATCTATTTCTGTAGACATTTATGTGCTATCAGTTGGTTTTTCTAATCTGGGTTGGAGGTAAAGTTACATTGTGAGAAATGTTTTGCATTGGGTTTTTATATGCAGATTGTGTTAACGACACCACAGAATAACATTTTGCTCTCTCCAAGAAAAATAGACCTTAGGAAGAAAATTTCTCCAACTATGACAAACTCCAAAAGGAAAATCACCGCACAGGGCACGCATGCCGGTGCTTTCTCCTGAGGTAGTTATTGGTTAGAGGGATACAGCATTTTCAGACAGAAGTTAACATGCTATTTTTTCCAGAAATATTATGTTGTAGACTAAGAATCGAGTGCATTTGCTTAAGTTATATCATTTTCAGGCACTCGGTCCTATTCCTGCTCTTACAACTCAGATGTTTCATGTACAGTGTTCATAAAAATTTGTTCCTAATTCCAGAACTAATAACATCTTTTGTAATATGTAAAATCTTATTTCTTGTTTAAAATGTAGTAGTTAATCCTTTGATGTACAAAATTTTTAATAAAGATCTCTTACCATATTGTATTTAGCCTTTTTCAAGATAATTTATTAGCCACATTAGAATTGTCAGCAAAACTGACAGCTACTGCGGGAGTCAGCAAAGCCCCACAAGAGTTGTGCAGAGTTATAATGACCCAGATCTCAGTCTATACAGTATTAGTTCATGAAGGACTAAACCCACAATTCCTTTGTAGAAGTACAAACACAGTAGCTACTGAGTTCTAATTTTACTGACATTAAAAAAAGGAAAAATTACACCAACACACATACACACACATTGTTAGTTAGTTGCTGATTAACAGGAAGAAACCTCTTTTCTATTTAAAATTAATTTTCTAGAGAAAATATTTGTGAATAGTGCATATGCTGTACACCAGAAAAAAAAAAAAAAAACAACCCTCTGGTGGTGCAGACCCACAGATTCATATTTATTTAATGTCAGTCACCCTCAGTGGTTGCTTTCAGGGGATGTGCCCAAAGAAGCAACTAACACTGCTAGAGAACTTGGCATCCAGAAGTCCTGGATGGCAAGACAGCAAAAACTTGCTCCAGAATATAAAACTTAGAAGAGGCCACAACCACTGCGGTTTAGGGTGACACATCCCACACGCTCAGACAAATTGCAGAGCAGGACCCCATTATTCAATGATCATTCCTTCAGGCAGTCACTTGTGGCTTTAAACAAATATTTCCTCTGCCAAAAAGGTCAGAGCATATCATTGTAACATAGGCCAAAAAATAGTGCTGGCGCTGGGTCATATTTTCTTTGCCTGGGCCCCTAGAGCTGTGGGGTGAGACCCCAGGTAGGCTTCATCCCTCTCTGCAGAGAAAAGCTCACCAATACAAACCCAGTTGCTTTGTAGATGGATTTAATTGGTGTTTTCTATGGTGAAAATTCTCTGATATAGAGTTTTTCTTGTAGGAAGCTGCTTCCTCTCCCCAGAGGGATTACACCCCATTCATCATCACTACAAATATGCTTGATTTGAAAGGCAACATCTCTCATGTACTGAGCAAAATGCCTCTGACCTCCTCCTCCCTGCAATTGTTGTGGCAAGCAGTCCATGATCACCTCCATACTTCGAGAAAATGTGAGCTGACAAACTACGGAGTCTGTCCTCACAAGTGAGCTGTGCCAGCCCTCAGGCATCCCCCTCTACTCCCAGGATCAGCACTGGTTTTACACTGACTTTTAACTTTCCAAATGGTGTCATTCAGCATTGCTTGTTCCAAGAAACAGTCAATTTTGTCATTGTTTCTGGGTTTAAAATGGGCAGTTTTCTCTTGATAGGTATCATGTCTGTTTCCAAGAAACAGTCAATTTTGTCATTGTTTCTGGGTTTAAAATGGGCAGTTTTCTCTTGATAGGTATCATGGGGTCCTTCAGTACCAGGACTTACAGGGCACCAGGCTGCTCCCTGCAGTAAATTAAGCACCCACAAATCATCCCTGACATCCCCAAGCTGCCAAGCTCTGCCACAAGGATTTACACTACCTTTTTACAGCAGTTCATCATCAGCACTTTTAAGTCTTCCTTTTAAATGTCCACTTACTTGACTATGACCCCAAATTGATTATTACATAGAGAGAAAAATAACATTTATATACTTATGAAAAGGCATGAAGAGCAGAGACATTTGTAGGTCATGTGTTATTCAGCCCACTGATTCCTACACACCTCAGTGTTCAGACTTGGCTCAACACATTTTATTTTCGCACAAACTGTCCTGCCAACCACCCCACTCCATGTCTGTTTGCAATATTCAGGTCTATATAAGACCACTTCTGGCCCAAACTAGCCAAGTCAGAGGTTATCACCCAGCTCAGGAGCACAGATCCAGCCGCTCGCCATTATATTGCTATGGGTTGGTTGAGGCATAAATGCAGTCACTGGGTGTGGGCACCACTTTCCACACACACCATTAATCACAGAGCTTTCATGGAAGTGGGGAACTGAAATAACAGCAGCCCCTCCAAACCAAAACACGAGGTGGTGAGCAGAGCCAGGGGACTACAGCAGGGCTGTGAAGAAATTGGAAAGGGGCGGTTGGTATTGTTTTGGATAAGGGTGCGGTATGTGATTGAGCCCCAGAGTGTCTGAAAGCCCAGAATCAAAATGAGAAGGTGGTTCAGAGCCTGAACAAGAACAACTGTTGTACACTGCACTGGGCCAGAAAACCTGTGTCTTGTTAGGAGGGAAACCCCCAGATTCATCCACTTCTCCAGGAAAGCAGGACTTTTTATGCTTCTTGCAAAGGATGTAAAGCTGCAAATGTGCAACAGAGTTTGAATAGATACTTGAGTTAAAAGGGATGCTGAAAACCCAATAAATTATATGAGCAAAGTGTACAATCAGCTTTTGCTATATCCCACCAGCATGACCATTATCAGTAACACACTCCAGGAAAGATTCTCATATAAATCTTTGTCACTGTTGCAGAAGAATCTAAATCAGGATCATATTCAAAGTTTAATTTCTTCTAAGAAATGGAAAACTAGGAGAAAAAAATGTTTTTTAATAAATACTTTGAGTAAACAGAACTTAAGGAAATAGGAATGCAAGTTCATTCACTTCCCTGAGACCACCTGAACACAGTGCAGTGGGATTATTTTGTTTGGAAGGTTCACAAATGCAAGTTTATTGTTGAATCCTGTTTCCATGCCTACAAAGAGTTGCTTATGTTTTGAATGATCATCCATGTTTCTAGCTTTATAACTCTCCTATTAAAATATAGAACAGCTGCTGCCCCAGTCAGCTGTTCGGCATATGGAGCCCACCAGGGACAAAGCCCACTGTTAACACAGAGATTTATTTTTAACGCCCTCGCATTTCTAAACTTCACCATCATCTCAGCAAAATGGCACATATCCACACTTCCCAGCTGGGGGAACACCTGCATAATGCAAAGCTGAACTGTGCTGCATCTGGTACAAAAAACAATTTTATTTCATCTGGCCAGCAGAAAAAGTTATCAGCCCCAGTGAACAGAAACAGGGCAAAAAGTTAACTGTGTTTTATATCTGGGGAAAAGCAGATGTCTAGTTAAGGTGTTTATACTGCAAACATTTCTGTATATATTAGGAGGAAAGAGAGCTGTTTCATAAAATGGGGTTGGCTTATAGTTGCCAAACCAAATCTGAAGGACAGCACAACAGCTTTTGTCATTTTTGCTTGGGAATAAATACAGTCTATTTTTATATTGATATAGATTATATACTTGGAACAGATCTCTTTTGTGTTTTTTTTTAAATTATGTGATCTCAAAGTTAGCTCTTTTCAAAGCTTTCCATTTATGATGTGTATTTGCTCAGCAGAAAAAGATGCAAACATTGTGTCACAACAATATGACAAAGTAGTATTGGCAGCTTCCCCTGATTTATTCTCTGGTAACTCAGAAAACACCTTGATACTGCATTAGCAACTGTGAGGCCAAAATACACAGCAAGACTTCCTGCAGATCAAAACACTGGACTTAGGTGAACTCCAGGTTTTGTTTGTAAACAGTCACATGCTGTTTCTGCTCCTGCTTAAGAGAAATTACTTCACTTTCTGATCCAGAACCACAACAGAAGGGTCATCAGTGCTCTACATCTCTGCTCCCTCACAGAAATACATCTGCATAATTAATATATTTTTTAAATTCTAGTATAATATTCTTGTAATTTCTGCATAACCACACATATTCAACCAGGGGAAACATTCCTACTAACATGCTTCAGAGATCAGACCCTGGAAAGTGAAAGGTGCAATGCTCAGCTAAAGTACTTCAGTAGCTCCTGCCCTGCAAACACACACTCTGGTGCACTTTACTGCACAGATTTAATGAAACATTCCTTTTCTTGCTCCCCTCTTGCCCCCTCTCCCCCCAAGAAGATACCCCCTAAAGTCTCTGCAGTTCTGGCCTACAAATACTCCCTAGGCAAAGGCATGCACCTTCCCCATCTGTACACTCCAATGAGCACACAGAAAGGCTTTCCAAATAAGCAGTCTGCCAGCTGGGTTGACAAAAGTAACAAATTTATGCTGTTAAATTCAGAAACCACAAAACAATGAAAGTTACACAGACACCTCAAGGTCTAAATCCCGCTGATGCCACTCCAGAACACATGAACCTGTGACCACCTCCTCTTGAGAGTCACATTTTCTTCTTGCACTTTGTTTCTAGAATCTATGTCCAATATATGGGAATGTTTCCCATACAGAATATATACAACAAACACCCAAGTGGGATGTCAAAAGAGCGAGATTCTTGCAGGCGGCATGGAAACTAAGAAAACAAACAGATTTTGGAAGCTCAGAGTAAGGTCTGCAGAGGGGAAGCCAACATACCAAAACAGCAGGGTAAAAGGCATTATTAAAATCAATAAGTCATCCTCTGAGAAGCTGAGGTTGTATATGAATGAGGAAAATAGAAACGTTCCTGAGATCTGGAAGGTCACACGCAAAAGCAAACAAGGCAGGCCAAAGGAGCAACTTGCAAACGCCCGGACAAGGAAATCAAGCCTCTTCCAAGCACAACAGAAGCAATCTCCCACGAGGCTAGTGGGGCCAAGGGGTGACACACACATTAGGGGAATAAGCAAAAAAGATAATGGCATGGCAGAAAAAATTTTTGTAATGCTCCTGGAGGAGGAATTTGGCAATACCAACCGTGCCAGAGCTGTTCTCACAGGCACCATATCAGAAGATCTGCCTTGAAGTAAAATGCAGATAGAAGAGGGGGAAGAGCAAATTCTGCTAATGAAACCCAGTTGTTCAGGTAAAGATGGGCATCCTCTGAAGAAGAGGCCTTTACAGTACTCAAAATACTGAGCAAAAAATGCCAACTAAAGCCAAAGGGGATAAATATAAAATGATGCACATGGGGAGGTTACCCCAGTTTTAATTTGAACAGTGAAGACCCCTGAACTGAGCACCACCTCCCGGGAGGACAGACCATTCAAAGGAAACCCCAGCTCCAGAAAGCAAATCCAGCATCAGGAATAACTGGAGATGGAACAGGGCATGAAGCTGAACATTTACACAGATCTCAAAGATGTCATGCAGTTTGGATCCTGTCCTCCCTACCCCTTCTTAAAGCAGGATGTTGGCACTATTAGAGCTTGGATCGGTCTGAAAAATAACTGCCCAAATGCCAAGAAAACCCTCAAAAGACCCATTAAATATGTGGCTGTCCTGGACAGGAGCTCTTCCCCTGGCACCTGCAGGCACAGGGGAAATATTTGCAGTTTGCTGTTAGCAGCTCCAAAGCAGTTACACACCTTTGACAGAAGCTCTACCATCAGCACATTTTGTTACAATACCAAATGCCTAAAAACTGAGTATCACACCAAAAAGGAAAAGAGAGGTAGCTGGCACAAAGTATTTTGATGCTACATCCATCATTTGTATTAGTTAACATTTCTGCGTGGTTGCTCTAACCAGTCCATGATGAACTGCCAGAACCAGGTTTAGTGACCAGCTGTTACACCCACAAAAGCATTAAAACAAACTCTGTAAGCAGCAAATGCTTGGAAAAAACAAAACCAACAAAAAACAAACAATCAAACAAACAAATATACAACACACACAATCACCTTCATGGGAAAAAAAATAGACTTTTGCCCTGTTTAATGGCACTGCCTGAGGGAAGGTAGCAGGAGCCAGATCATTGCAAATAATGGTCTTTCTAGGAAAGCAATCTCTGAACACACTCACTAGCCACGAACCAACCCTTGAAGCGATCCAAAGCCCGAGGCTGAAGTTTGCATTTGCTGCTTTCTCTTCCAGTAACAAACTAGGTTGCAGACAATTTTGCAAACCAGGGTTGGTCTAAAGACTACCCCTTAATACTTAGTAAGGCTGGTTTGTTTCACAAAGGCTTTAAAAACTGGCCAAGGTAGGTAGGCAGTGGAAAACATGAAGCAACATGCCGAACACTCTCTGCAAGGCTGGTGATTTTGTACTAAAAACCAAATCACAAGGATCAAAATAGTAACATGAAACTCATGGGGTTGGAAGATTTCTGCCTTTTCTCTGGTATGCTGAAGAAGGAAGACCTAAATTATACAGTGAACATCTCCAATAAAGCGCTAAAGTTTCATGGACAATCAAGCAGTAGTTTCTTCTAATATATCACAAAAGGCTGCAGTTTCTTCTGTTTTCTGTAAACACAGAGCAGATCAAGCTGACATATGCTTATGTCTTACTGCAAGCCAGGCTCATGCATCATTTTCCCCACTAGCGCTGGGAAACATCAGACTGAAACCACAGCGAAATCTTTGCAAGAGCATCACATTTGAGAGCCCACTCCATCTCTAGGCAAAGCAGCTACACTTCAGATTCTCACTTTTAGCAGGAAGCTTCCCCCTCTCCGACAATCCATTTTTTGCCCCTGTTATACAGTAGAGGCATTGCTGGCTGTTACAATTTCCATCAGAGCAGGTTGAAGGCTGCCCAGTTCCATTACAAGTAAATGCTTTTCAGGAATATGCTCCTTTGCTCATCTTAACACTTCCCCTCCCCTCTCCCCTCTCTCCCCCCATTTCTGGAGTTGGCAGAAATTAAAATGAAGCTGCAGTCATGTTCTTGGGAAGCTTCTATTTGTACTTTGTAGAAAACCTGTTTTCATAGAAGTGTAAACAAAAACTAGAGAAGCACCATGTTCACATCATGGCAACCAAAGATGAAAATAAAGCTCTCCTGAAAGATTACGTCCTCACAAACATTACAGGTGTATGATACATAAATACAGTGCTGATATGTAAAGCGAGGATCCAGTCAGTACCAACATCCCACTCAAATCCACCTGCTTGCTAGGTACCAAGATAATTAAAACACATCTCTAAGCTAGCAGCTTGTTGGCACTGTCTTCTCCTATCACAAAGTTAGCAGTTAAGTCATTATTTATATTGACATAATTTGATGTTTGTACCTAGGCCAAAACCCCTAAACCAGAATATTTTCAGAAGTCTGGTAGCTTGGCATGTCTTTTTCTTCCCAGTGCTGCAGGAGATGGCATAAACTCTAACCAGCTTGGGAATAAAACACAATAGATTTGTAAAATTTCCAGATTCTGGCTTTAAGCATCTATTACTGAATTTCTAATATATTCTGTCAGAGCAGCAAACACTCAAGGCACATTTTGGAGCAGGGTGGAGCACCCCGAGGCGACTCTCACTCATCTCGAACCTGCCTCTTCAATGGGCTTTGGCAGCATCCCAACACATCCTCCATTGCAGCCTTTTCTTATCTGAATTCATCCCTTCCACCTCTGTGACATTGCTGCAGGGATATTTTCCATCTCTGAATGCCTTTGGCCCTTCCCAAACTGGCCCATGCTCAGACACTTGGGATCAAGACTTTTGCTCCAATTGCTCTTGACCACCATCACCACAGCTAAAAATACCATACTTCAGGAGGGAAAAAATACTGTCTAAGTGGTTAAAAAGATGACCCCAGCTCTGAAAATTAGACAGTGTTTTCAAGCAACATAGGATATTTGGTGTTGGGGAGGGAGCCGCTTTCTCACACCACAGGCCACAAAAATCCCTCTGATCACCTATGCAACCTGGAATATTTCAACAGCTGTCCTCAGCAGACACTTCCTGAGGTTGACTAGAGTCTCAAAAAGGATGTAAAATATTTGTAGTAATTCCCTGAACAAACCCAAGAGGCTTCCTCGAAGCAGAGCCCTCAGCTCTGTTGACTTGTGTTTTTAAAAGGTAATATAAATTCCACTTACACTGGTTTGTTTTGATGTTGAAAATTGGTCTCCATAGACATGGTTGAAATCATGCCCTGAAGCGCTGAGGCTGGAGCCAACAACCACACAGCCCTACGCCAGTACAGAGCTGAGGAGGTTTTAAAGGTGTAAATGCCATCTTGTCTACTGCAGCGGGACTGGGAGAGCACAGGGGTAACAAGGCATGGACAGGGTGCTCCATGGCAGAGGGAAAAGCCATTGCTGTGGCCACCCAGGCAATGGGAGAAGTCTGTGGGTTCCTCTCCATGTCACCCTCAACCCAAAGCCCTATCCTGCTGCTCACACATTTCCTTCACCAGGCATAGACAAGGAAGCAAAAAGCCCCAGGGAGCCCATAAAAAGACTAAAAAAAAAAAAATTTATTATTTTTAAAGCCTCATTGCCCTGCAGAAGCTCCCTTGAAGGCTGACACAGCTAGGACTGAGGGGGTGCTTGCCAAGCAGAAACAGCAATAAAAAGAAATAAGGTCGAGAAAAACACGGGGAATAAATGGAGAAAGGACAAGTAGAGGGTTTTATATGGAAATTTATATCAAGGGCAACATTCCTGTCTAACACAAGCATTTTAATACTTCCGGATGCAAGCCTCAAGCCAAAATCCAGTGAGGTCTGATGTTACGATAGTGTTTAAATTCAGGGATGCTGAACGTTTTGCAAGAGTTACAGGTTTCCTCAGTGCCAAAATCCATCCAGAAGAACAACATAAAAGCTTTTAATTCTCCCCCAAGTAATCCCACCGCAATGTCCCAGCATGAAGCAATCACGAAGCAGAAATGAGTCCTGAGGCACCCAACCGCCCAAGTTGATTTAAACATTGGGATGCACAGACCACTGCATAACCTGCCTGCCCCATCCTGATTCAGAGAGAAGAAAGCTAAAAGCAGAGAATGACCTATACTCAAGAAAGCATTTTTTTTGGTTAGATTTTTCTTCCCCCTTCCAGCTCTAAGACCGGGGGTGGTGCTGCAGCCCCCCCTACCACCATAAAGTCCAGGCAGCCATCGAGGATTTCCCTGAAAGGCAGGCTCAGTTTTAAAGAAAGAGTGTGACTGTGCCACTGAGGGCAATATCGGGCTGAGATCAAACCAGGAGACACATTTCCCCAGGTCAGCAACACAGCAAGCGTGAGCTCACACGAGCGATAAACTGTTCAGAACAACTTGTCCCAGAAAGACTGCTGCTCCTCCACTGCTGCCAAGGCCCATTTCTGCTTGGTTTATGCACTATGCCAATTCCTCCCATATAAGATTAAGCTGCCTTAAGGCAATTTCAACTTACACATCTATTTTGAGCATTTTCTATGCTCTGCAGCTCAGGAGCCGGCACAGCCCATGTATTGTCACTTCCCCTTTTCACCTCATGTGACCCTTGTAAAGGCATTTGTTCCTGTTTAAGTGCTCACACACCTTTTCTGGGACTTTGAAACATCAAAGGATCTCTCAAGGAAATAATATTTCACTGAAGAGCAGAACTGAACCATCAGTGCCATCAACCTGAGAGTAAAGCATATAGGACCTGTTTGCTTAGGTATGTCCAGCATACTGAAGAGCAGTTTCCCCTTTTTAAGACTGTTTTGGTTTGTTAATTTATTACAAGTACCAATAACATACTCTAGGAACAAATAAATGAGCTTTTGAGCCTAAAACTTCATTTCAAAACCATCCTGGGCAGCTCCAAGTTAAAAAGGCAGATACCAAATTTAAAAAAAAATAAAATCAATAATCTAAAAAGTCTCCAAATTCCTTATTTGTTGTCCTATCTGACTACACATGAATAATTGCAGTCTAGCACGGGCCTGCTTGGGTGCCAGATCTTGTCTGTGAGTCCACTCTGTGAAAGACAAGCATACTTCCATAGCATCCAAGTTCAACTGTATCAGCTAGCTATTAGCATTAATTGCTAAACAATTTTCACCAAAATTAGATTAAATACAAAGCTCAATGCCTGTGGTTGTTGCTGGTTTACTGCTGTGAGGAAGACAACCACTAACACAGAACTTTTTGGGTTGAAATTACAAATATAATTAAAATGCTGCATTTACCTAGTCAGAACAGTAGCTCTATGTTATGGAGATGTGCTTTTCTGCATGAAAACCATTCTCTGTACATTTCTGTATGCAACAATAAGGTGGAGAGATCTAAGGGGAGACTTGTAACCATGATCATTGTGATGCAGCTCAAAAACACTAAAAACTTTTGCAGGTGCATGTCTAAAGCCATTGGTTAAACCATTCAGGTGAAATTGAACACCATCTGTTTGCCACGATCCAGAGACAACAAAGATTGGAGACCAGGAATCATGAAGATGGCAACACTTACACACAGATTTTGCCTTTATAATTGGTTTGTATCAGAGCAGGTCTGGAACCCATGGGAAAGGCAGTTGTCTACCCATAACATGGAAAAAAAATCCCTCTAAGTGCAAAAGCACTTTTAAGTGAATCAGCACTGGATTGGTGGAAAGAATATATTTACAAGGAAAAAAAAAATACAAGAAAATTTTGAAACTGTAATCAATTCCTCCATGAAAAGAGCCTATGCTCAGGTCTCCACACCCACAAGGTGGAAAGCACTGGTTTTACAGCAACTGGTAAGGAATATTTTGCAAAACACTCGCATGTCAACCTGTACTATAGCGATTCAGAACATCAGTTCACTCACTAACATCTCCAGTGTCTTCATCATGAAATAAAAATAAGAGTGCTGTTCTTTGCAGCTGTGAAGCTCTCAGAAGTTAAGACACAAAATGAAGTTTTTTTAGAAGGTTTGCAAACCCAGCAACATTAAAACTCCATATTCGGGAACTCCACTTAAGTAAATCAACTGAATAAAAAAAAACCAAAACAATAAAAGCATAAACATCTACAGCAAATTTAACCATGATAACAGAGCTTAATGATGTAACATGGAGAAGCTCATCGCAACAAATCACAATGAAAACCTGCCTCCACAGTACTACTGAGGGCTGGTTTCCCTCAACCTAATTCAAACAATAGGAATGAGATGCACATTCTCACAGGATGCACAGGAAAAAAAAAAATCTGTGAGGAACGGGAAGGCTGAGGAAGTGTATCCATAATTAACTCAATTTGTAGGCCCAGTTATGATGCAAGTGTGCACGCACAAATACTTTGGATTTCTTCTCTTAAACATTTGTGCTCTGATTTTGTAACCAAAAGTTGCACATTTCTCTGAACAAGAATAAATCTGTGCAAGCCTTTGCTCTGGCATTTGCTCAGCATTGAGACCAAACTCCATCCCAGCCCAAACCAGCACAACAAGGCACACAGGATGCCCCATCCCACCCTTCTGCCACGGCCAACACAAGTTGCGGGACATGCAGGTGGGGTCCCACCAGCCCCCAGCCCTCCTTAGGCATTTGGGGATTGCAGCATGTGTCCTGCCAAGCTACAAGGCTCAGCCTAGGAGATGCCAGCTGCCCAGTCACAGAAGAGAAATCCCCTTCGGGAAGCATTAACTAACACCTACCCAGTAAAAGGCAAGTGCTGAACAGAGACTTCAACTGTCACAAATGCACCCATAGCAGGAATTTACTGCAGTCCTCAAATGTATATTCCCTCCTGCACATAAGCAAGGCACAGGAGCCACTGTTGTTTGGGGCCAGCCCTGGCCAGGAATCCTGCTGCAGAGGCCAACAATCCCCAAACCTTGCAGTCAGCCAAGAAATTCAGTTTTATTCCAGCTCATCCACTCAGGGTGAGATGCTCACAATCTCACAGAGGCTTTAAAACTGTCACAGGGTCAAAAAAATCAGTCCCAGTCTCAAAATTTTGTGGCGTGGTGAGTGAAACCCCCTTCCAGAGAACAAAGCAGTGGTAAGAGAGGATTTTCTCTGCATTTTTTTTTTTCTGTACAGTGTCCTTAGAGGCTGCATGTTTGCTGGTGCCCATCAGCATTTTGCACTGTACTGCTATTATATGTAAAAATTGCTGTGCAAGTACAGCTGACCACATGCCACTGCCAGGCAGGCGTCACAGCCCCGGCACAGTCTGCAGAAAACAAAGCAAAACAAAAAAACACCCTCATGCAACTAAGGCTTAGTGCATTTGAGAAGCATTTTGCAGCCATGCAATTAAAGTCTATAATGTAACACCCACCCAGAAAAGCAAGATTACAGAGGTAACCTGGATTTTTTTACATTTCCTTTTGCACACTTGGCCACAAAACCCAAAGTTCCCAGTACCACTCCTGTAGAGAAGGTCACATACATGATAAAAGTGGGTCATGGTAACAGCCAGGCTATAAACTACACAACCAGGAGATGAATGTACATGGCATGAGATTTTGATAAAGCAGGATAAAGTTTTTATTAGCACATTTTTTACAACTACTACTCTCTAAAGTAAAGAAGATTCAGGAAGAAGCAGATTCAGGAAGAAAATACAAGATTTCCCAGTGACAGCTTGTTTGTCGATCATGACAGGGGCAGGATTACATCTATTTGAGAGTTGTGAAAGTAGAAACTGACAGCTAGTTGGAATTAGAAAAAAATAGGTGTAATCCTAAAGGAAAAAAAACACTGAGATTAAGTAAACATGAGTACATAGTTAACACAGACTTTGGATATTGCTGCCGTGAGTTTGTGTGTTTATACTTGCCAGTACACCCACGATCATAGACTATCTTGAGAACAGCAGTAACAATTAAAACTCATTTAATAATAGGTGACTTTTTCTGTATTGGTGTGTAACCTCTGAAGCCAAAGCAGAGGGATAGACTATTATCTGTCCTGGGAATAATACGCTGAAAGCTGATGCTGAAAGCTGTTGATAAAGATGAGTCCAATGATGCAGAGTCAAAAAAAAAAAAGAGTGTACAACAGAAAAACTCCTAGTTTTCCTTTAGATGGTCTTTACACCCACTACACAGAGTTTCACATAACATATACAGGTTAAATTTGGGATGCTCTTAGGAGAGGGTTATGCTTGATAAAATCTCAAGGCCAAACAAACCATGCTATGAAGTTAAATGAGACAAATCAAAGGTTGAAGTTGAATCACTGAATTGTTATCAGCTATGCAGCAAACCCCTGCCATGGTGACCTGAAGCATTTCCCCTTCCTCAACTATTTTGACTTCTGCTGCTGCTATTACCCCATTTCTATGTTCTACAAATCCCAAGGCCCAAAACACTGTTGACTGTACTTAATTTTAAACAGCAGATACCCCTATGACTATTAACATATATCACTGTTCTTTCACTACTTTTACTAGTACCGTTGGCATTTTTCAAGCTAAGCTAGTTTCAACTTGTGTATGTAACCATATGAATTAAACACCACATACTTAATTCCTCTACTAACCTTTCTTTCAACAAGGCAGAAATATGGATGTATAACTACAGTAAGTGTTGATGGGATTTATAACTGGGTCCTGACTATAAATCATATTTTTACCAGCCTTCAAAACCTTTTATTGCATTTTTCATCCTTCATTTTAAAGGAATATGTGCCATCTCCTCTGATCAGGAAGGCCTACATTAAGGTGTAGTTTTTATTACGTGCTCCAAAAGATAAAACAAATTGTTATTTTTTTTCCTCCCAAAGACCCCAAAATTAATGTAAACATTTAGGGATTCCAAGGAGTCATTTTGAAGAAATAAGTTTACTTTAAATCTATCATACTTGTGTTCATGGTAAAATTTGAAAGCTCTGTACAAAGTATTTGACCCAACCCTGCTAAAGTCAATGACTTTGTCACAGCAAGAGGATGAAGCCAATACACTGGAAATAGATCAAGGACATGGCACAGGCTGACAAACTGCTTGATCATTAGCTCTTAATTTTAGACCTCCTTTATAAGGCAAATGGGTGAGAACAGCAAACAAAACCCGTATCAATCACTGCATAGTTCCCAACTCCTATTTATAGCTTTACTTTGAAATTAAAGAGAAAAATGCAAACCATCATTCCAAAGGGGAAAGAGAGGGAATGGATACAATCTGTAGGACTCTGAGCTGTAAGGCTGCTGCTTTATTTCAAGTGTGCCATCCACCACACTGACAGCACTGCTGTGAGCTCAGACTTTGTCAACATCCAGCTTTTGACAGTTTCCAAAACTTTTGCCTTGAGCTTCACAAACAGCAAAAATTAAAAGGACTCAATGGCTAAGATGTCTTAATTACTGACAAGTTGCAGGCAAGCCACCACCTCCTGTCTTTTTCTGATTTTTACATTACATCCTCCTGCCATTCCTCTGAGAGTAACAGGGCCTTTCTGTGTGGCAACACTGGCAACTTTGAGGCTCCAGAGCTTTGCTTTTTTGTTAGAGAGGCCCTATTAATGTCTCTCTTGTCTTTTACTTCTCTTACTTGAAAATGCTTTTAAAAATTAAAATGCTGTTAAAAGAGAGCACATCCACCCAGAAATCCTAAGTAATCATTAAATAGCTATTTGAAAGTGTCAGCCACAGCTAAATTATCATGACCAGGTTCTCAACAAAGGATTTGAAGAGTTTAAAATTTACCCTTTTTATTGTTTCTGTGCCATCACCTGACATGACACAGAACAATCACACTTTGCTTTCAAATCACTCATCTTCACCCCATGCTCCATTGTCTACTTGAGCCATGTCATCAATTCTTATTGCTGCCTTCCTCCATCTCATCACCTTGCTTAATTACTACCTCTTTTATTCATCCCTTTCATGCAGAAATTCCTAACACAAGACCTTTCATCATTGCCTTATTCCAAAACAGGGAAAAGCACGACAAGGTGACGCAGAACAGGGGCAGACCCTGAATCCACAGCCACATTCCTAAGCCACGCAGTGGCCAAAGGGATTTTAATCAGCAAAATGCATCCTCACACAACAGAAAAACACAGCTCATTATTTTCTGCCTAACAGAAATAGAAAATAAATAAAAGAAACATATCAGGACTTAAAGCTATAATTCCTTTAATTTTTTTTCTAAGGTTGAAGGCAATAGTGAGTGCAGTCCCACTAGTTTATGGGTTACCACACAGGAAAATCCAAGACAGATAGATTTGTTTTTAAAATGCATAAAATACACATTTTATTTTACATGCATTTTCTTTACATTACATGCTGGATCGGACAGATGCTTCCCATCAAACAAGGGTCTTGGCTTTGTTTTAGAAACTACCTTCCCAAAAGGATGCCCACACTCAGTTTGCCCCTGTCATTTGCCCACCTTTCACCTCTGGGCAAGTAATTCAGGGCCTCAGGTCATTTCAAACACGTTTGTATTCCTTGGTATTTATCACCATTCCTATCATAATCATTTAAAATTAGACCTTTGGCTCTTCACAACCAACAAAAGTCTGCATGGCCTCGTAAGTTGGTACAGTGCTCAGCAGTGCTCAGCCCTTTGATGGGAATTCTGGGGAGAGGTTGCCAGAGTAGAAATCATTTTAACTTGGACACCCAAAACCTGAACTGACAGTAAATGAGCACACACATCTGGAAGGTTTGTGCATTACACATAATGTTCACTTACATCTCTTTTTAAACTCACTGAAGGTACAGGTCACAAAGCCATTTGTGGTGTTAGAAGCGGTGCTAATTCAGTCCTGAAAATAGATATCTAAAAACTATCCCACATAGGCAGAGTGGTTTTGCATTTATTTTTGTTAAACTCTGGCTGTTTTGAAAAACAAACAAACAAACAAACAAAAACAACAAACAAGCAAACAAACAAAAACAACAAAAAAGCAACCAGCATGGAACACTCAGAGTTCATGTAAATGCCTGAGGAGGCTTAAAATCACACCCCTAAGTCCTTCTTTTCAAACCATGGACTTAGCAGCTCTCCAGTCAATCCTCAGTCCCATTGCACACACAGAGGGGAGCATTGTCCATTGTAAATTTTGTAAAATTTACCCTTTGTGTAGATATTTCTCCAAATTAAAAAAAAATAAAAATTTCTCTGACACTCAATCATCCCTGAAAGTTAAAAATTGCTCAGATTTCATTTGATCACACTGAAGAGTCAAGCTGAGGATTTATCTCAAGGATAAAAGAGCTATGAAGTAATATGCAATGAATACCATACTATTAATTTCTATTATTTCACAAATATTCAGTCCATCTTCTGAAGTTTCCAAGCAAGCTGTGGAGGAGTTATGTGGGCAAGAGCTGCACTCTTTGGGTATCACCATAAAACAGCCAGAACCCATCTCAGACTGCAATAGGAGCAGCATAGCCCATGGTCAGCTAACCAGTGCCATCACATGGCAGAAGATTAAATAGAGACAGATGCATGAAATAACTAATTTTAGGGACTTCATCTGTCCAAGGTGCTTTCTGCAAGTGTGGGCAGGGTATTCTCAATTTCTTTGCTACAGAAAGGCCAGGGCATGATGAGATCCCCTGTGGGTCTTCCACAACGACTCCAAAGATACCTACCACAGGACACAGTCTCCAGGATGAAATAAAATGTTTCACACTGCTCAGGAAGAAACACATTGTTATCCAGCCAACTGTTTAAAACCAGTAACTCTCACTGTAGTTGACTGACCCTCTGATTTTCTGGTGATGTCAAATATGATTCAGTGATACATCTTAAGGAAAGAGAATCTTTATTATGAGAAAAGGTAACTTTGAGAGCCTTTTGCTGAACTCCACCAGGTATACTCTCAGCCAGGATTTGGGATAACAAGAGAAGGGGACTTCTAAATGTGAACAAGGGCATTACCTGAGACCTACAGGGCCACAGTTGTGCTGCTTTGGTAGATGCTCTCTACTCCTGCTTGCAGGGTTTTCTTTAATAAGACTCTTTCCCTCAATATTGTTTCTCCAACCTCACCAGCTGCTGCCTTAGCCAAAGAGGACCACTTTCCACTCTTCCACACCCATTTACATCCAGTGGTACTTGCCCAGCTTTTTATAAATTACTAGTTACAAATTTGCCCCCCACTTTGTGACAGTCCTCCTTTTTCCAACCCAAATGCCCTCATTTATGACAACCCAACAAATAAGGAGCAAGTGTTTCAGATCCATCCACTCATTCCTTTCTGCTGTCTGACTTGATGAGTATCCCCCTGCTCCCCAGCACAAGCCTCAGCCCCAGCTCCACACTCACTGCCAAAGCATATTTACCACTTCAAAAGGGTGTTTACTTCAAAGACACCATACAAATATGTAGAAGAAATATTTGCAGAATCTCAAATGCTACACCAAACAGTAGGTAGCACCATTTGTCCCAAATACTAACCTAAAGTATTTCTATTGCTGAGAAAGTTGGTGAAAGAGAAAGCAGCTCAATACAAAGTATCATAAAATATGAAGGCAACTCCTTTGAGACGACAGACTTTATTACAAGGAATAATTTTCTTTTAAGCAGAGGCTAGAAATATGCATTAATACAATCTTGCAGCATATGCAGATAATGATTTCAGAAGAACTTTTATTTAAAGGCATCAGATTAAATGAATTAGAGGTGGTTTCAACTGCCAAAGGACCCAAAGCCACAGCTCCCAGCAACAATTACAGCTCCACTTCAGTATCTGACCAAGAGAATTAAGAGTTTATGGAAAGAAGAATTACAAACCACATCTTTACTTCAAAGTAATATATATTCTGATAGAGAACCCTCTATAACAATTTCTGTTAGCAGCAGACAGTCCCACTATCCTGCAGAACTGCTCTTGCAAGCTCATGTTTACATATTTTAGTCAAAACCTGTGTGCAGCTACAGAGTCCCTGCACATGTTTCCACTAGAGACCCCCTGTTTTTAAGGACCACTCCTACTCTACACATCTGCTGATCCCATTTTTAACCTGCAAGAAGACTACAAAAACTAAATTGCCCTATTTCCCCACCACCCACCACATAAAGCATATCTTAAAGCTAACTTGTTGGATACAAATCACATCCCATACACTGGAAAGACGCCTTTTCTGAAAACAGCTTGCTGAGCATAAAACCATTGTATTCTCAACTGAATAGAATAGCTGGGATAAAGAATGACTCAAAGATGAAGAAGTTGCCTCTACTTGTTCACATAAGGAGACTGTCTTTTTCTTGTTTAGTCCGGGTTGCTTTCTACCACAACTGAAGAAAAAAATAGCAACTCTTTTCCTGAAGTCTTTCACTAATTTTACATCAGTAAAAATCATAAACTCACATGTCTTAGAAGCTCATTAGTGAAAAAAAAAAAGTATGATAGTGAAAAAAAAAGTGTCTATTGAACTGCAGGTATGATACACTATACCATATGAAAACATATAGGCTATATATATACATACACAGTTTGATTAGTACAATATCCAAATAGTGTTCCTGAAGGGGGGGGAAGCAAATCATTCCATCCTTCGCCTTACTTACACTTTACAGGTTGCAAAATAAAAAACAAAACACCCACTTTGCTTCAGAAAAGGGTATTTGTATCTGCAACTGCTTCTCGTGGGTTCAAGAACTCACTTAAAAAAAACAACCCACTTGGATGAAGTCATCTCTAGCTTACTCAGCAGACCATCAAGGTTTGGGAGAATCAGAAGCTTGATTTTAGTTATCTACATTCCCTGCTTGAATTTCTCCTCTGTTCTATAAACAAGGCATGCACACACAGTACTACCACATCACACCTACACCCTGCTCAACAAGCAGGGCAGCGTACACACTGCAGAACTGGTACCACCCTAAACCAGGATGAAGCATAGGTAGCCCACCAAGATAACACAAGCCAAGAGTCAGAGGGGTGTGGCTAGGAAGGTTGTTTAATGCAATCAACCCATCTTTTTACTTTTATTCCCAAATCCCTCATTCAAATAAAGATTGCACCCACCTACCACAGGTTTGATTACTAAGTACAGACAAATGAGTTTTCTGGAGAAAACAGAGAGATTTACTCAGGCAATCAGTACAGCTAATTCAAGATATGGAAATCCAACAGCATCTGAAGGCTATCACAAGAGATATGGCAGGGAATTAATAGAGAGCAAGACAAGAATACTGGGTCGGGGGAAAAGACCAAGTACAAGAAAAAAGTTTATTTTAAATTGTACTATTTTGATGTATACTTCTAAAGCTTCTTTAGAAAGTTAGGATGAGAGCTTTGCACCCTGCTAAAACAAGTTCACCAGTTCAAAAAAAGTTACTTGCTCAGGTGTGGCATATTCCTAGGGCTATTTAAGGCTGGTCCCAGTCACATTTTTTAGTTGTTCTTCATTGCTTGTAATAAAATTAGATTGAGATGTCCTACCTGTGCAAGGTGGTATGGCTGAAGTACTACTGGGAAACTGGAATGGTAACAGGAACAATTTCTCACAAGCATTATCCTTATCTGCAGTGATTGGGGGGGGGAAGTAAAAAACCACAAAACAACAAAGGGCGGAAAAACAAGTTGCTGTCGGGATGTTCCTTTCTGCCTTTTTTTTTTTTTTTTTTTTTAGGGTAAGTGCTATCTTTATTGTTCCCTATAAGTTGTTTTTATATAGCCGGGTTGGTGCCATGGGCTCCACTTTCAAAAAAAAAAAGTGTATGCAACTTTATGTCAAAACTATTTAAGAAGCTCAATTTATAGTATGAAGTAGCGTATAAGCTTAAATCCAGGAGAAAGGTGAGTCATAGAAGCCATCCAGTGGAAGAGTGTATGAAAAATGGTAGCTGCCCCTTGCCACAGAATTTGGTTGCACGCTTGCTGTTCACTTAAAGCACGCATATATCACTTTTTTTTTAATAAGTTTTTGCATGTTTTCGTTGTTGTTGTTGTTTTTGTTTTTTTAAAATGCTATTCTTCCTACTTAAAATGAGATACTCATTTAGCTGCAGGATGGGGAGCAGGCTATGGATAGAGTTGGGTGACCGGCTACAGATGTATCCTGGTCAAAAGAAATATGTGTCTTAAGACTTAAGTGGATCATAACTGATTCCCCCATGCAACGTGAGGAACTTTAATGTAGATGAGCTTTCTGCTGCTACCTCACAAGTTGTACCAGCATACCCAGTGCGCTGGAGAGAACGCGGTATAGCTGTACAGGTGAAAAGGAAGCTGCTTAAGCTGCTGCTTAAAGAAATGCCTACCTTTAATAACTACTATGGCATAAATATCAGTATAACTCATACAGCATAGGAAGATGGAATAATGTCACTACAGATATTAAATGTCTTTACTTCAGTGTGGCAGAGGCTGCTAGGGAAGGCTCAAAAACTTCTCCTTGTCTCCTGTAAGCTTGATTAATGATCTAAAGCATATCAAAACTACTGAAAATAAGTATATGTGTTTATAGAATGGTTTCCCCAGATGCTTATACATACACATCCAAGCTGTTGGGGTGTTTCAAAGAGAAGAAGGCACCTGGTGAATTCAGTGTTTTTTCTTAGCATTGCTCTTCTGAGTAAATGTCTCCCAGAAGAAACTCACAGGCTTTATATGAATTGGGGGGCTTTGAAATGATTATAGCAGAGCTTTCCAAAGAAACAATTTATTTAAGAAATTTGCATTTGTATGTTATTATGGAGCTTAAATTTTCAAATACAGGGAATAAATCTCTGCTCTGAAATACTGTTCTACAAAATAGAGGTACTAAGGCTGGACTCTTGGCAGGCTTAAGCTTTTGATGCTAAATAGCTACAGGTATCTAAACTGGTCTTGACTATTGTTGTGGTTATTGAGGTTTGTGGTTATTTTTTAATTTCCAACTGATTCCTCTTGCTTTCAAAGTGAATAACTTTGCCAGGTAAGCACTAACCCCTAGGCAGTGGAAACAGAACACATACTGTGGGTGTGCTTCTGAACAGAGCAAAAAATAGGGTAGATGATGTCAGTTGCAGCTAGAGACTGAAGCACAGGAAGAAGTTCTGGTGGCAGCCAGGGGAGGTGTTCTGGGGGAATTTATGTCATATTGCAGTATGATGGGAACAACCTCCAGCACAGAAAGTGATTTTGACCACCAGGCTCCCCCCGTGGGGTTTGCTATGAGGATAGCCTGAGTAACCCAACCTCAAGGCTTCTGTGAAAGAAAAGGCTGCTTGGGTGATCTCTGATTTCTGGGTGGAGGAAGATTTTGGGAGGGGTTTTAATTCTAGACATTGTTCCAAGGAGTTATGCGTACAATTTTTAATTAGCATTTTCAGCATGCCCTTAGGACTTTGGATGGATACATTTTCAATAAAATAGCAAAGAGAAATGTGCTGTCACTGGAGCTGAGATTAGCCCTGATTTATGATTTATGATTGCTGAACATCTGTGGGTTGGGCGTTTACAGCAGAGGTTCCTTGGCTCTGGAGCTTGTTATTCCTCTTGAAGAGGAGTTCAAATGTGCTGGTCTTCTGCGCCTGGTGCATGGACCATCTATTTGCCACATTCAGTCTTGTTTTGAGAACATGATAATGGGAAATGTAGTCAGTAAAGCACAGCCTCCCCAGGTGAGACCTGAATAAGAGTATTTGGAGATGTTAATTACAGAAAGTGATCTCATCACCACAGTGTCTGACATGCAGAGTGCAGTGTTGTATAATGTGAAAAGAACAAGCCACTCTGTCAAACAGAGCTGTAAAAACACTGTTTACATATTTTTTGCCTACTGAAATATTGGCGTGTGGTTCACAAGCTGTAGTTTTGAAGTTTCAGTGCAAAACGGGTTTATTTCCAGTTTACTGGCATCTGCTGTATATAAGCAGAAGTTTGGAAGAAAAACATGCTTCCTATCCCAATCCCAAATGAAATGGGAGAAATGTGAATGGGGAAATGAAAGCAATGTGTGTTCTCAGGTGGTGTTTGCTATTATATATCATTAAAGTAACTAAAGATCTCACTGGAAAAAAAAAAACAGAGGAAAAAACTTAATGGAGACATAAAGTGCAAATATTGCTGAATAAATGAATACTATTTTTGCTTTTTTTTTAAATGAGATTAAACATTAAATCTTTCTTGCTGCATAGTATCTTGAACTAAATCTGAGTTCTTCTATCCTTTCTCTGTTACAGGAGTATGGCTGTCACGCTTGTCCCTGACAGTTATGAAGTGCATACGCTTAAAGCTTCTCACTTTGGTGAGTGTGGAAAAAGCTATATAATAATTTTGGTTTAAGTCAAAAGATCTATTTTCAATGCCCACTGGTCTTTGTGAGGTATTTAACTCTTCTAAGGCATGTTCAAATGGAAAAAATAACGAAGTTAAAAATTTTTAAAAGCATCATCTGAAAAAACTTTTTTTTAAAATGTTTGTTCTGGACTTTTTTTACAGCCATACCTAATGTCAGCTATAGAATTCATTCTTTGGTACAAGTAATCTGGATGGATGGCTTTTTTCCAAGTTGAAGCATATATTTTGCATTGCCGCTTCCAAAGATTTTACAAGTTGTGGCTTTTCTCTAAGTTCTCAGAACAATGTCAGTATACAAGTTATGACTGTAATATTGTTGCTGACAGAAGTCAGGAGGACAGAATATCATGGTTTCTTTTAAATGGAAATTATTGTAACAAAGTGTCAGCTACTGCAAAAGTTTTTGTTGTATGCTGCTTACTGTTGATAGCAAAAGTGTTCAAGAAAAACACCTTGCATGCTAATTCTGTGTGGTTTTGTCCATTGTGGTGAATAGACAGACACTGTGATATTTTTGCATCTAGATCACTTCTAAGTCATCCTTATTTATTCCTCCACACTTCTTACGCTTCTTTCCAAATTCTGCAGCATCTGTGCGTTCAACTTCAGCATACACATACTGCTTTGCATTCATTCTCCACAAAACACTACCCTGCTGCCTCTTCTTTGCTTGTAATTTGTATTGTGTAATCCTCTGCTTTAAGTATACTGGCTTCCCTAATAGAATATAAGCTTTAAAAGCTCTAAGGAGCCACCTTCTGTGCGTAACAGAAGAAAAGACTTGTGTTGCTCACGTCTCTTGCATCCTATGAATGCTTCTAACCACTCCTTTATCCCTACTAGGAAATCAAATGCACTTCTCTAACAGTATAGAGTTGTGAATAGTTATTTGTCATGAGCTAGAGAATAGCAATTTTAATGAGCAATACTGACCTAAGTCTTTCCAAACAATCTTCTGTCAGTAGCAAAGCAAATATTCACCATATTTACCTGAATTCACATTCTTGCTTTGCCACCTAATACATTTTGTACCAAATAAAACTGCACCAATGAATTCTGAATCTGGACAATGTTAACAGTCCTTTCACCCAGGCCAAACCCTAAGTTTCTGTATCACTCATCTTATTTCTTTCTTCTGTGTCTTGCCAAAAAGATAAACATGTTGGCACAGGAGAAAAATTACTTGGACTGCTTTCCCAGCCAATGAATCTGTTTTCTATAAATGCAGCTTTAACAGACAAATACAATTAAATAAACAGAAAAGATTAGTAAACAACAAGCAATATTGAAACAGCATTAGAATCTGTATAAATGGCATTATTTTTTAATTAAATATCCCTCAATATTGAAATTGGTAACTCCCGATAACAAATCAGTTTAAGATGAAGTGTGACAGTTTGTATTAATTTAATCCTGCATAGATCTCACTGTTGAGGTGGTCAGATCTCTATGATCACATTACTAGTCATTCATGTTGACAGACATAAATAATAGTAAGTAATTACTAATCTCTTTTGCATTATACAGCTAAGGAATAATTAATGTATGAACAAAACCCACTGTCCTGTAAGTGTAACATTCTGTTGCACTCTGAGCGTGTTAACAGCACAACAAATATCTTAACTAGCAAGCCTTTGTGATCAGCAATAACAACTGTTGTAACCCTTCTCTTGCACTTTGAGAAACGTTTACATTCCTGGCCTAAAAGCATGCTCAGGATCACTATTCTTGCCTTACTGAAGAGAAAAGCAGGGAATGGTGGGATGGAGGGACCCTTCAGTTACTTGTGCTGAGTGTGATCTTTCAGTTCAGTGTGAATCTCTCAATGGTGTTGCCATGCTCCACTTGCTAAGCCCTGCCATGGAATCCATAGCTAAAACAGCTCTAAAATCAATTACTAAAAACATGAATGAGGCTTATTTACAGTTGTCTTTTTGACATGTGATGGGAGGGGTAGCTGAATTGTAGCCTTGAAAACTATAGGCACAGAACAAGGTCTTTTGGGGCATATTAATTCCAAGTGGGTTTTCTTTTCTTTCAAATGTGTTTTGTTTGTTTGTTTTGGGGAGGGGTGTGTTTGTTTTGGGATTTTTTGTTTGTTTTGGGTTTGGTTTTTTAAGCCAGCAGTGTGACTCCATTCTCATATATGAAAGGCCCAGAATTTTTGTCGCACTGTGTAGCACACATTATATAACTTTGACAGACTAGGCCTTGCGGCTGCTGCCGCTCGGCAGCAATCCCATCCCGGAGGCAGGGGCCGCTCAGCCTGGGGCAGCCGGACAACGTCTCACAAGCACCACAACGGCTCCCGAGGCTCCAAGGGCGGGAAGGAGGCGGCAGGGCTGGTGCAGGTGTCCTCTCCCTCAGTCGGTGTGCCCGTCTGGGCTATCTTACCCCGGGTTTTTGCCCGAGCTGGTTCTAAAGCCGTCTCACATCCAGGGGCCGCCGCGGAACTTTTTCCCGACACTTTTTACCTCAGACATCTCAACAAGGGCTCCTCTGCCGTCGCGTTCGCGCGCTCTGCGCCGTCTGACCTCCCTCAGCCGCCGTAGCCGGCGGGGCTCCGCCAGGGGGTGCGGGACGCGCTCGCGCTGCGGAATCGAAACCATGCCGCCCGTACGGAAACCAATCATCTTGGAGCTTACTGCACAGCAGCCCGCCCCCCTCCCCTTCAGAGAGCCAATCGGATGGCGTCCGCCGTTGTGATTGCTGCTTCCTACGCACCGGCGTCATGGCTGCCGCCACGAGCTGTCGCCGCGTTGCCCTCGGCGCTTTGGCCGCTGGCGGCGGCGGGGCCGTATCGCGATGGCGGCGGCGGCTGCTGAGGCCGGACGCCTGCGTGCTGCGTCTGGCTCTCGGGCGCGGCGCCGCGGCGGGGCCTGTGCCTTGCCAGACGGTGACGGTGGAGGTGGGGGGAAGGTAAGGGGCTCCGCGCGCCCTGAGGGAGCAGCGGGGCGGAGGCGCATTCCCGAGGCTCCCTGAGCTGAGATACCGGCGCTGGGTGCCCCCCAGCCCCGGGGCAGCGGAGTAGGAGCTGCCGGGGTGGTGGGTTAAACGTGAGACGAAATTGCCGCTGCCACACGTACAGTCTGCTTCCCTCTCGGCGGGGGAAGGGCAGGGGGTGTTCCTTCTCTTTCCTGTGTGCAAGACAGACAGTTCTAGAGCCGTGGTGGGAAAAGGTGTTTTGTGGGTGTGCAGGCAGCTCCCCTTTTCTTGAGAGGGTGCAGCGGGTGTGGACTTGAGTTTTCAAGCTGCAAGAGTTAAAACCCACTTGGACAGGTGGGCGAGTCATCTTCTGGGGAGAGATAAAGCATTTTGGCTCTCAGCCATGTATGTAATTTTAGGTGACATCCTGTGTTGCTGCTGGTCTTTGCTTCAAGGTGAAAGAAGCAGGACATTTGAGGCAAAAGCACATTAAAGTTAAGAGGATTTGGTCTCTTTTGGTCGAAGAGTTTAAATTTCCATATCTAATGAGCATTTCTCTGTCCCATATGAAGTTTAGCCAACATTCTGTACACTTGGTGCAGTAGATGAATGCAGAAGTTACTGGAAAATTTATTTGAATTCACTGTGAGTAACAGATCATTTCTTTCTGATAGAAAGATGGAACTGTCTTCTGGAAAACTGGCTAGATTTGCTGATGGATCTGCTGTTGTTCAGGTAAAGAATAAACAGGCAAAGCTTTAAAGTATGTGCAACCTCAAAATTCCTGGATCTAAATAGTCATTGTTAGGACATCAGGGACTGTTAAAAGGATATAGAACCTCAAGTGGCAATGAATGTATAGCTGTATTTTGTAGGAAAAATACTGGTTTTGAAAAGCGAGACTAATGATGCATGTATTTATGTGGTTGTTTTCTGCAGAGACTATTCTGGAGTTTTACTTTGTGCATTCAGAACTTCAGACAATATTTTGGTTGCTGCTGACTTTATTTTTTTTCTTCATCCAGTTAGGTGACACAGCAGTGATGGTCACAGCAGTCAGTAAAACTAAGCCTTCTGCATCTCAGTTTATGCCGTTAGTGGTAAGTACTAATCACCAAACTAGTTTTGTGATAATCAGTGGCAGCCTTAGCAGTAGAGGGTGCAGATGATACACTTAGAAGTGCGGCAGCTGTCTGGAGGGACCATGGCTGGAGGAATGGGCCAACAGGAAACCTTATGAAATTCTCATTTTGTTATGAAACACAAAGCCCTGAATTTGGGGTGCACTTGGGTCCTTGGGCATCAAGACAGAGCCTTGAATAATGTCATCTGAATTCAGAGTTGATGTTCCTCTGAGCAGGGTATTGGTTTGCAGACCTTCAGGCCTGTCCTTTCTAACCTGAATGATTCTGTGGCTTTGAAATATGTAATCTGTTGTCTTCAGGAGTATCTGTTTTCTTTTTAAAAGGTTGACTATCGTCAGAAAGCTGCTGCAGCAGGAAGAATTCCTACAAACTATCTAAGAAGAGAACTTGGTTCCACTGATAAAGAAATTCTTACAAGCAGAGTAATAGGTAGGTATTTTATTTACAGTGTGTTTTAAATATTTTTTAATATCCTCATGAATAATTGATAATATAGTAATTAACTGCTTTATGCAGAGCTGTTCTGCAGTAATGTCAGAAGAAAACAAGTCTGTAGTTTCTTGTTCATGAGTACTGATTTGTAAAACAACATATCAACTGGGGCTGTGTGCATATTTATATATAAACCTAGATATTGAGAAATCTTGTTGTGTCCTTTGTTGATATCAAGATCCTGCCATAATTGCAGAGGTGTTACCTCTCCAGAGATGTTACGTCAGCAGTTTCACATCTCTCTGGAGAGGTGGAAGAGACAACTTAAGCTGAACCCTGAAATGTTGATTCATGGGTAGATGGCAGATTGATTGATGGGTATATACTCATTCTGTTCATCTTGATCCCACTTGAAAAGTCATCTCCCTCACAGTTCTCTCTGTTCATTAATAAGATAATATCCCAAAATTCAACATCTGTATAAAACTAATGTGAAATTCATCAGCATCTTAAAACAGCAATAACAGCCTATAAGGAAGGCCTGGTCTCTTAGTGCTACACACTTCAGACTGAAATAAAATTATTAGGCAATCTGTGCATCATGGGAACAATGCAGTATTTTGATGACACATGCTCTTGTTGCTTTTCTTTGTTTGAGGACTGTGCCCCTTCATCGATGATATTCCTGGTGAAATACTATTTAATAGATCATTTGTATCCTAAAGTATAGAAGACTTCATTTTTTACCTTTTCTTACCCTGAAGGTGGGTGTGCTCACCCAAATATTTCTTATTTTACTTTAAATGCTATTGAAATTTTAGAGTTGATTATATGTTGTTTTTCTCTGGGTTCTTTGCCTTTTCTCATTTGTTTGGATCTTAATTTGAACCATTTTGCTGTTTTCCTGTGCGGTTATTACAAGACACACTAAACACCGACCACTGAAAACCAGCACTTCTTAGACTTTGAATATTTCCTTTGCAGATCGGTCAATCAGACCACTTTTTCCAGTAGGCTACTTCTATGATACACAGGTAGGTCACACTCACTGTCCTTAAATGGAAAATTTGAGTATATCCAATGAAAATTTGTCTTCATATAGACACTGCTTTAAGAAAAGCAATTCTCATTAGCATCCAGGAGCAGTTTACATTTTGAAAAACAGTCTAATAGTGTAATGCTGCTTTACAGTTTGTCATCTCCATGTCTTCAATTATTTTTATTACATGCTACTTGCAAATTTTGTTGTAGAGATACAGGAAAAAAATAAAATATCTTCCTATTTTACAGAGGAAAGACGATTATAGGATATTATATGTTAGCGTGATTTTTGTGAGCTTCCGAGTTTAAATACCTGAAGAAATTTTCATCTGCAGTATAGGCTTGTATAAATATGTGGAATATTTTGTTATATTTTCCTTAGCTTTGTACGGACAGCTAATGAAAATGTATAGGTTAAAATTATTCATTGTCTTTTATCTTATGCCAGATCCTTTGTAATCTTTTAGCAGTAGATGGTGTCAATGATCCTGACATTCTGGCAATTAATGGAGGTAAGAGAACTGTTAGAAATTACTGCATGGTTGTGATTTAATGTGATCCATTTTTTTTCTGATAAAGATTTTTATCTCTTCATTCTAGCTTCTGCAGCACTTGCATTATCTGATATCCCATGGAACGGTCCCATTGGTAAGTGAATATTTTGAAATGATGGATGATTTGAACATAATGAAAGGCTAAGATTGCAGGTTCATGCTTTTGTTTTTGACAAGAACCTGAATCTAAGGTCTGGTATCTTTCATTTCAAGTACTGAAAATAATTTTACAGTGGAGTATTGCACTTCAGAGTGTTTTGTTTGCTTTGGGTTTTTTTCTGGACTATGTATATTTCTAGAAGGATTTATAATCCTTCTATAATAGTATAGTGTAGAGACCAATAACTTATTTTTTTCTTTAGAGACACTTGATTCTTGAAAAGCATTGTTTAGAAGATAGTGGGATAAGAATACTTTCTTTCCAGGAACTCAAGAAGAGCTTTATTTAATTGTGAATATTTTTTTAGCAGGAGAAATACCTAGCCAAGAACAAATATTTATCTGTATTTTCACTTCACCTGCCTCTTTTCTACAAAACATGTACTCAAATGACCAACTGTATAGACTTACAGCCTTGTCTGTAATGTTACTTGGTATCATTTGCCCTATCCAGTAATACCACCCAAAAGAAATTAAAGAACATATTATTTCGCCTTAAATATTTTTTTTCTTAATACACAGCTAATAGGCTGATATTTTAAAATTTATCCATAGGCTTAGTTTTTGGTTTTAGATAGGTGATTATCAAAGTAAAATGATGCCTTAAAGAACCTTCTTATTATAATTTATTTTTTTTTTGTAGGTGCAGTAAGGGTAGGAATGGTTGATGGAGAAACTATTATCAATCCAACTCGAAAACAGATGTCTTCTAGTGCTTTAAACTTAATAGTTGCTGGAGCTCCACAAAGTCAAGTTGGTAAGTAGGTTGATTATTAATACCTATTGAGTGTTTAAAAATAAAGTGTGTGCCTTGTTGCAGATATTCCTAATATTGAAACTTGTTTAGTCCTACTATTGTGTAAAAATACAACAGTGATAGGTTAGGTGACTTCTGGTTAGGTAAATGCCATTATGCAGTTTTCTGTTAATCTGTATTGCCTCAGAAATGAGTCAGATTGCTATTGTACAGTAAAATAGTAATCTACTTAATTCTTAACTTTCCATTGATAGTTATGTTGGAAGCAACTGCCGAGAATATATTACAACAAGACTTCTGTCATGCCATCAAAGTAGGGGTGAAGCATACCCAGCAAATAATTCAGGGAATTCAACAGCTGGTGAAAGAACGGAGTGTTGTCAAGAGAACTGTTCAGAAGTTATTTGTTGCTCCTGAAGAGACTGTGGAATGTGCAAGAAAGTGAGTTCAGAACAAGAAATTTTGATTTAAAATCCCTCAAAATGCTTATTTAATGATGATTTAATTTTATGACCTCTGATCAGATAGTTTGGGAGTTTTCTTTAGTAAAACAGCATGATCTGAATGTTTAGAATTACTTGCTGAGTTTTCTATATAAACTTAGGAACATGGCCTTTAGTTCTCCAGTTTAATGCTTAGTGAGAACAGGGCAAAACACATACCCTGAAAACCCAGTGGAAGTATTGTAAACTAATATTCCCTTCTTGTGGAATCGCGACTGGAGTCAGGATGTCAGCTTGTTTGAGCCTTGCTGTGGAAGTGATAACAAATTTCAGAGAGGTAGCAGGACAGCAGGCAGGCTGGAGCTAATAATGTTTATAAATGTAATTCTGATGCTTTCATACTGCTAATGAAATCAAAGATTTAGCCCTCATAAGAAAACAATTGTGTAAGCGGGTTTTAAATTGTGTTTTCAAACATGCTTTATTTCCTTCCAAAAGACTTGCTTTTAACAAGATCTATGAGGTGTTCACGGATTCTAGCCATGATAAAGTGAGTAATTCAAACATGATACAATTATTTTCTAATTAATATCATAATGAAAATGTAGTAAGATTTAATTTATGTCAATAAAACCTCTAATATTCCTCTGCATATATTTGCAATAGTAATAATAAATTGTTATGTAAATTCTTATGTACCAGAATATTTGTTTGCAGTACATTATCAATCTTTGAATTTGTGTGGCAGTCCTGCTCCTTGAGTTTTACTGAATTTTAAACCAAAGAAAAGCCCATCAAGCCAAACCTCTGCTGTTATTCTGCCTTGTAGAGTTAACTTGTTGCAATTACAGAATCACAGAATCATCTAGGTTGGAAAAGACCCATGGGATCTTTGTGCCCAACCATTCACCCTACTCTACAATTTCACCCCCAGACCATATCCCCCCAACACTACATCTAAGCGATTCTTAAACACATCCAGGGATGGTGATTCAACCACCTCCCTGGGCAGCCTATTCCAATATCCCACCACTCCTTCTGTGAAGAATTTTTTCCTCTATTATAGATTTCCAGAGATGAAGCAATTAACAAAATAAGACTTGAAACAGAAGAACAGCTGAAAGGTATTATTTGCTGCTTTCTTAATACTTAGAGCTTAAGTGGCACTAGCTCTAAGTAGAGTTACAGCATGCTTTTTGGCCAAAAGTTCATTTTCTAACTTCAGGTGCAATTTCTTTTTCATACCCAGAAAAATTTCCAGAGGCTGAACCTTATGAAATTATGGAATCTTTCAATGTAGTTTCAAAGGATATTTTTAGAAATCTTGTTCTGAATGAATATAGAAGGTAAGTATATCGAACTCCTACTGAAAAATATTTGAGAGCTTTTTAGACAAGACTACAATTCCATTGATCTAATAATTTTTGCTTGTAACTTTAGGTGTGATGGGAGAGATTTGACTTCCCTCAGAGATATTAAATGTGAAGTGAACATGTTTAAAATGCTTCATGGATCAGCCTTATTTCAGAGAGGTCAAACACAGGTAATATCTTTAAATGTCATTCTAACTTTGGTAATTACAAATATACCAGCTTTTGATAATTTATATCTTTCATTTAAATGCAAAATTTCCTTTTTCTTCATATTCAAACAGTAACTAGAAAACAGTTTAGGTTTAATTCAAATATATGTGTCCATTAAGACAGTAGACAAAGCTTTGGCTCCTTGATACATGAACAGTACAGATTTTAAGATAATATTCTAAGCATATGTGCCCAGAAGGAGGCTGGTGAGCTTCGTCTTCAGACGTCCTGAAGACTGTTGAATAACTAAAGTTAGATGCTGTAAAGTCTCTCCTGTTCAGATCAGGTGGGCAGCTTTGGGGCATTTTTAGTTGGTTGGGTTTTGTCTTGTGGGGCAGTGGTTTGAGAAGAAAGCTTTCAAATTCAGGTTGGCTTAAAGTAAAATTGGTTGTTAGTAAGAAGTACAAAATTGTATCTTGTTTCATCCCTCTGTGTGGGCTTTTATGTTGAAGATACAACAAAAAGCTTTTGTTTCAACAAAAATAATCATTGTTCATTTTTAGAAAAACAGGTGACTCAGTTAATGGGTCATTGGTAAGTAGAGCAGCTCTATAATTGTGGGTTTCATGAGAAATCTTTTTAAAGGAACTTCATATAAAACCTCTTCTAAATAGGGAAATTGTATCAAAAAACAAACAAACAAACCACATTAGACTTTTTTTCTTCTTCTTTGACAAACAGTATCAGATGTTGGGCAGATTGAATGTGAGATTTGCTCTTCTACACTTTTATAGGTCATTTTCCTAGAAGACTGTCAGCTGATGATCCGACATTACAGGGTATCTGCATAGTTGCAAACAGTCATTTACTACTCAGTATTTTTCCCCCTCTTACCACAGTAAAAATAACAGCCCCTGCCAGCCTGTGCACTAACAGACTTGGCCTTTTGCACAACATTGAGGCCACATCTAGCCCTGACTCTTAAATTAATTAGTTCAGTGAACATTCTGTTGTAAGCTATTACCAGGTTAAGAAGAATTAAATTAGTATTTTTCAGTATGATCACTTGTAAGGTTTTATAATCTTTACTGATTATTCATTAAGTTTGTGTGATGAAGGAAATAAAAAAGCTTTGCATAAGTGGTAGGTGATGGCATCGTATTTGTTGCTGAAGTCATTATTTTTGATTCTTCATAACCAGTAAAAGTTATGAGTCATGGAAGTGTTGATGACCAGTTTATTTACCCTCTTTCTTTTTATTGTAGGTTCTCTGTACAGTTACTTTTGACTCTATAGAATCAAGTGTAAAATCAGATGTTATCTCAACAGCAGTGAGGTATGTCTATCTCTTGGTGTGTTGTAATGAGGGTGAGCGTTTAAGCACATTTGATAAAAGTTCCGTGAACTTTTATATATATATATGTATTCATTAGGATGAAAAAGTGTGTAAAATCAGACTTCAAAGCAACCTGTTTTCAAGAGAACTTGGTAGTTCTTTTTCTTTAAACTGATGTTAATTCTGTAGACACACATTTGAGATTGGATAGTATTTTAAGTAACATCTAGTCTGGCTTTGAGAGAAGGAAGAGCTCTTAAATCTGTAAAACTGAATCCATTTATCAAGTTATTTTAACTAAATGATTGATGGAAGTTGTTTCAAGTATTCATCACCACACTTGGAACTTGATATACATTCAAGTCAATTTAATCTATTTCTCACACAATTAGGAGTTATGTTTGATATGTTTGATGCATTTAGCCCATGAATTGGTGTTCTGTTTGTCAAGTTTGGTTCAAATGGAAAAAAAAAAAAAATAAAGGCAAATAATTTGGATAGAGGGGTGTCTTTCTCAACTAAATCAGCCCATCTAAATATTCTCGGCATGTCTCAAAATGAAAATGTTCATAGGGTGAAACATTTCTGTCCTTTTTTTTAATGGAATGAGAAAAATTTAACTGACAATACAGCAAAAAAGTCCTTGTGCTGTTAACTTTTTATTGCTGAGGGTGATCTTGTTGGGGAGGTCAAACTTCTTTCTTTCAAAGCTGCAGTTCAGTGGTCTCATGACACCCAAGTGGGAGCTTTTATATTTTCATGTGTCAGGTTTGCTTCAGTTAAATTTTTTAGCTTAGAGGTGTTTGTCCATATTCTGTAATTTTGGTATTCTTGGAAATTAGTTAGCAATAAATAATGGATTTAATTAGCAGCTATTAGATTGCTTCATGAATAAGAGATTGTCTCTATATGAAATTACAGGCAACTTGACTTGAAGCAACTTTCTTTATAGATTAGCTTTTTTTGTATTTATTGGTAAGAGTCAGGTCTCATTGTGCTTCAGTAACTTTTTTGAGTGCAGGTTTTTTTTTTATTTAATCAAGCTATTTTGTGGTTACAGAGAATTTTCAGTTTTCCTTATGAGTGCTTACATTTCTGAGTTGTCACTGCAATGTACACAGAAGGATCCTGATGTTTTTGAAGTTTGAATTTTTTTTTCCTTCAGACACACCAAAACCAGCATAAGGATTTGATAGGGCCTATTCTATACTAAACCAGGGAAACTTTTTTAATGATGATGGTTATAACAATTTTTTTCTTTGACTGTTTATAACTTGTTTACTATATAGAAAACCTTAGGAAAAATGTGAGCGATCAGCAAATATATTGATTTGATGGCTTTGAGTCTTATTTGTAAGCATAACTGAATATATTATTATATATCATCTATTGTATGTTAGACATGTTTGATTGCTCTTCTTTGACATGGTCTTGTTTTTAATTAATAGTGGAATAAAAGATAAAAACTTCATGCTGCATTACGAGGTGAGAATTTTACTGTGTCCCAGCTTTCTGCATGATTCACAGAAGGTCTTTGTCCTCTAGAGGTGAAATTGATCACTTCCAAGGATAAGTATTCTCTCTAGACTTGCTAAAATGTAATAAATCTAATTATTAGAATTAGAATGTATACTTAATTTAAGAACAGAAGTGCTGGTTTCCTAAAAAGCACTAGATAGTTTGTAAATTGTCATTTTAGACAGCTTTTTTAATATCTTAACATGAGGTTAGCCACTTAGAACAGGTTATTACTGAAAGCAGGATTAACTTGCTCTATTATTTTTAGAAAACTCTGTTGTTCAGCTGACATACTACATCAGTAGTAAATAAGTACTTTTACATCTTGGATCTCTCTCAGCCTTTGGAACTTGCCCAAAGTATTTCATACAGCCAACAGGCATATCTTGTTCCATTATGCATATGACAGAACAAGGTTTCTGATATGTTGTTGGACAAGTTTAATTGAAATAATCTTATGTTGTTTTTCAACTACCTTGCAACTGTTTTTTTTCTCTTTTGCTCTGTTGAATATTTACAAAGCATCACCTAAGCTGGTCCTGGTTTGCCATTTAAACAACTGATGGATGTCACATGGTGGATGAACTTCTTTTTTTAATTGCTAAAAATTATAATTTTGTGACAAATTTTCAAATTATTTGCTATGTGTTTTAAAAAGAAAAAAAAATTTACTTAGTTTTCCATATACGCTTTTTTTTTTATTTCACAGTTTCCTCCTTATGCAACTAATGAGATTGGCAAAGTTACTGGTATGAACAGAAGAGAACTTGGTCATGGTAAGTTCAGACAAGAGAAGTCCCATGTGGTAAGTTTTAATGTGTTGACTGAGTGTGTTTTATTTATGAATCACTTCATTTTTGTTTGTTTGTTTTTATTTAAACAGGTGCACTGGCAGAAAGAGCTTTGAAACCAATTATTCCCCAGGATTTCCCATTCACAATACGAGTTACTTCTGAAGTCTTAGAGTCAAATGGTATTAAGATTGTACTCTTTTTAACCTAGTGCTAGGGACTAGATTTGGCTCTTAAAGGTTGAGTTTTGCAACCTTGAGTTGTAGTCATTCTAGGTAATAGATTTCATTTGTAACCTTGTTAATGTTGATAGCTCTACCTAGAGTACTTAAAAAAAAAAGGTGTTTATGGTCATGAACGATGGACCTTTCTTTCAATTAGTATAACAGCACAGTAGTGGATAAAGGGAAGGAGTTTCATTTGCAGCTTCTTGCAAAACCCAAATTCTGCGTCTAAAAGATAAAATGTTAACTGTGACATTTGTTGAGCTTTTTATTTGGTACCGGTGTCTATAAATACTCAAAACTATATTACCATTTATATTTCTTGTTAAAAATACCTCTACAGAAAATTTCTAATTGCAGTTATTTATTGTAGGATGTGCGTTGCTGCGCAGTACTTTCTTGCTAGCAGCAAGCTAATTGTAGAGATGTTATTGAGGAATATCACTATCAAGTTCTGTTTTAGATACTTCTGACCAATGTTTAACACCGTTTCTTTCTTTTCCCTTTCCCCTTCTTCCCCTTTTCCCCTTCCCATCCCATGTATTCTAACTTTGTAGGGTCATCTTCTATGGCTTCTGCTTGTGGTGGAAGTTTGGCCTTAATGGATGCAGGTACAAAATACACTTATAAGAATAAGCTACATATGATAATGTGATAAAGGATTTGGAAATGACCAAAGGTTATAAAAATGTATTTTTATTTATGATTATTAGGAGTTCCAGTATCAAGTGCAGTGGCAGGTGTAGCTATAGGTCTCATTACCAAATACAATCTGGAAAAAGGAGATATTGAAGACTATCGCTTGCTGACAGACATCCTGGTGAGTGTTTCTAGCATGGTGGGGTTTATTGCTGCTTAATTCTGTAAATACCTTCTACGGCCTTCTATTGTAACATTTGACTCAGTTAATTTCTGTAACATGCTATGAGAAATATCAAATAGTTTTATCTTCTCTATTTTGTCTCCCGAACTCCTCCCTTATTTCAGAAGAATCTCTGAAATGTCCAGTCATGTTTCTTACCTTTTGGTAATTCTCTTTTATTTCTTTTGAGCTCTCATAAGCTCTCTCTTTCCAATGAATTTTGTCTTTTCTCTTTGGAGAAGGTGATAAATACTACTTGCATACTTTAATTTGCTGAAAACTATAATATATTGGTTGGAGAATGAGCACTTGAAAAAGTTGCTGGGGGGGCTGTGTGAAGGGGAATACACATTATTGTTCTGCTGCTTCTTTCTGTGGCAGCTGCTGATAGTACAAAATCTCCCCTGAATCTTGTTCAGAAACTAGTCCACAAAAGTTCTTAATTTTTAAGGATAGAAAGGAACAGTGTTAATGCTGAACAGAAAGATAGGGATGAATACAAACACACGAGTCTTGGAAATAGCTCCGAGTCTGCAGGATTACTTTGTGGCTTATAGAAACATCGAATGTACTGTTAGTGTAATGAGACTTGACACTGGGATAAAGTTACTCCAATTTGCTTTCTTTCTGTCTGTGCTGGTAGGGAATTGAAGATTACTATGGTGATATGGATTTCAAGATGGCGGGTACTAATAAAGGAGTAACTGCATTGCAGGTATTGGAACATTAACTCTTCCTAGAATGGAACTCTGGAAATAAAAAGATGATTTCCTTACATAGTGATGCAACTTCACTCTTTTCATACTAGGTTGATCTAAAACTGCCAGGAATACCAATGAAAATTGTAATGGAAGCTATTCAGCAAGCTACAGGTAGGTCCATATTTGGATTTGCACCCATTTTGCTATTAAATGGTAATTTATATTCTGAGTTTTATGAAACTAAATAATAAATTATTTTATTTTGTATGTGTGAGTTCTCATTATGTCCAAAAAAAACCTGCTATCTTCAAAAAACTAGTCTGGTTTGGGTGTTTTCTGTTACACTTCAGTATAGGCACTTCACAGAAAATAAATAGCTTTTTGTCAGAGTTTTTAATCCCTTAAAAAGCCAGCCAGGCCCTTCCCACCACCATACATAAGTTGTATATTATTGTACATAGCATCAGTAAAAGTGTCTACTGCTCCTTGAGGTTACTTTCATTAAAACAGAACAAAAATGGTGTGATACTAGCAATCACCAGTTCAGTACAATGTGTAACTTGTTTTGAAAATCTGAAGTAAAATTAGTGGCGTAGCAAAGCAGGGTAGGAGGCAGCTTATACAGAGAACAGCAGCAGGGTAGAGGAATATATTATGATATACTTACATGCAGTATTTTGAGTTTGATGCAAGTAATTAATATTAATAAGCTATGACAGTTTATAAAATTGTTGTCATACTATATTGAAGCCATATATGGTGAGTTGAGGTGTGTGGGGGGAGGTTTTCTTTTTGCTGTGCAATAAATCAGTAAAAAGGCTTGTTTAAAGTTAGAGTCTGGTAGAGGTTTTTTTAAGTAACTTAAGAACAATTTTTAAATGTCTTGCACATCAAGTTCTTAGAACTGAAGTCAAAGTCCGTGTTATCTCAAGGGAGTTTATAGTTGAGACTTACCAGTGAGTCGATACCCTGTGAATAATGCAAGTAGTAAAGGCTCGAGTGAACCATATGAAAAACTGAAGCTACAAGCTTTAGTAAGGTTTTAACTAGTTTGCTCTTAAAACTTTCAGCTTGATTGTAAGAGCAAGATTTTTAGTAAGAAAACCCTTATTGAAATGTAAGAACTAGTAACCCCTATTCCATGGTGCATCTTCTTCAGGTAGTGCAGCTAAAGTTCCAGGTCAGTGTCAAAGCTACACCTTGTCACTCTTAACAGCACTCTGATTTATTTCAATAATACACCAAAATAGAACAGCGTGTAATGTTCCAGGCTGCATAAAGTCAATAAATGTGCTGAAGCCATAGGTTTTGTATATGCAGAGCAGAATGTAGTACTACACCAAACATGCACTACCTGGAATGTGTGAAGTTACCATGGTAGATTCTCAAGTTAGGCTGGAGATTTTAGAAATGGATGTTTATCTACTTTATAACAAATGTTTATCTACTTTATAACTAAAAATACATAAATTTACTTAAATCCTATACAAAATTATTTATTTTTCCTTCCTGCTCCTTTTTCTTCCTCTTAACTCTCCCACAGCTGCAAAGAGGGAGATTTTACAAATTATGAACCAAACGCTGGCAAAACCCAGACCTAACAGAAAAGAAAGTGGACCGGTTGTAGGTAATGTTAGTTGTACACTGAGATTAATACATATCTTTTATAATTACCTTTTAAACAATAAGCTGCTGCTTAAAACAGCTTTTTAAAAGAATGTTTGTTATATGGTTCTGCCCCTGCCTCTTGGGATTATTTTTTTCCTTGTGGGCTATTATTGCCATGTGCAACTTGGTGCTATTCTATCTCACTGTACACCAGAAGATGGAATTAAGCTGAAGTTATGTAAAACACTTACAAAATCAGAATGGATATAAATGTCAGTATTGGTATGGTTTAAAGTAACTTAAACTCAAAGTATTCTATTGAAATAAATGAAATGATATCAGTGTTCAGCAAATAGAAGTAGCTATAGAAAATAAAAACCTAATATAATGTGACTTTTTTTGTTCGTTTGTGATAGCTTTCAAGATTATTATATTTAGCATTTCAAAGTATTATTAAATGTTTTTCAGAAACTATCCATGTTCCATTATCAAAAAGATTAAAATTTATTGGTCCTGGGGCCTATAATTTGAAAAAACTTCAAGCACAGACTGGTAAGACATTCTTGCTTCCTGTGATAATTTATCCTAATGTGTTTTTACCCTTTCTTCTCTATATGTTTATTACTAGTGTGGAGTTTTAATTAGTGGATCTTGGTAGCACAGGTATTACTAGCACAGCTATTGCTGAATATTAATGCTATCTTTATGCCCTTTCAAAAACTATTAAGTACCTAAACTTAAACTCCTCAAATAGTTCTGTAGACCACCTGTGTAGAACTGGTGTATGTGATTCGGCAGCAACCATCTGTTAAGTAGATATGAAGAACTATTAAGTGAAAAGGGTACTTTTAATTTGTGCTTTATGCTGCAGACTGCAAATACTATTTGCCACTGTCTTCAGACTTGTATTTTTAGCAATTCCAGTGCTCTGTATAGGGTCTGTATGACATCTTGATAAGGAATGCATATGCCTACAGAGTCTGTTGGTCTCTCTAGTCTAGAGGTATAAAGAATTTTACCATGTAATCTTTCTGTGTTCTGGTTCTAAAATACTTTAATTTCCATCAGCTGTTAATAAAATCCATAGTTTTATTTAAAATCTGTGAAATTCATTCATAGAAGCTGAGATGCATTCATAAAATCAAAATTTTTATTTTATTTTTTTTTTCCTCCTGCCACAAAAGGATTATAGTAACAATTTTGTTTTCCTACATATAACACACACAAGTTTGACCAGGCATTTGGCAAACATACCTGTAATGGGGCTTTAATTCAGTTGCATGTAGAGCTGTCCAGTGCCTAATCAGAAGATGATGTTAAGCAATGGTTAGGATTCTGAGATTGTAATAAGTCCATGCAAAATCATTTTGCTATATGCACGTCTTCACTGAGTGCAACTCTTCTGCTTGCTGAAACAGTAGCAGTGTTCACCTAAACCCTCTCGTTAAATTCATTTCCAAGGTGTAACTTTAAGTCAGCTGGATGAAGAGACTTATTCTGTGTTTGCCCCCACACCAAGTGCCATGCATGAAGCAAGAGAATTTATCCGTGAAATCTGCAAAGATGATGTAAGGGCATTCTGTTGTTAGCTTTTTCAATTTCATTTTGTGAACCTGTCTCTTAATGGGTTTTTTTTGTGTTGTTTTTTCTACCCCCTCATGCTCCCCCTTTACAGCAGGAAGTTAATTTGGAATTTGGTGCAGTTTATACGGCCACAATAACTGAACTAAGGTATGAAAAGTGCTCTGGAGTTGAAGTAGAAATTTGTTTTACATAGCTATATTTGTGATACCTAAATATGATGTAAAATAATTGACTTTAAATGCCAGATGTATTCTGGTGATACTGCCACCTGCATCAGTCCTGGTACTTGCTGTTGAAAATATTATCCTTTTTCTTAATAGGGATGTTTATTTTGCTGCTTGTTTAGTTATTAGAATATTTCTAAATTATAAAAATTAAGGCCTCTTTTTATCTTTCTTAGAGAGATGGAAGGAATTTGCTTTTTACTTTTTTTGCAAGACAAATATTGGATTGAAATTACATGCACTTTTTGGATTGTAGTTATTAAAATACGATGTCCTGAGTAAGTAATTTCCATCCACTTCCAATTAAGGAAGAATGAGTAGTGGACACGTTATGGCTGTCAAGGTTTTTTAAAAACAGAAGAGTAAAATCTGGTTTATGAAAAGTTTACTAATGCTTGCTTTGGGGTCAATATGCAGAGTAAAATACACACAAATTTCTGTCGGTGCCTTTTGAAATAACCATGCTGTTTTCCATCACAGAGATTCTGGAGTGATGGTAAAATTGTATCCAAACATGACACCAGTGTTACTTCATAATTCACAGCTTGATCAAAGAAAGGTAATACATGCTTAAACAAGTATAAGCTACACACAGCTGTTTGTAATCTCTTCTCCCTAAGCCTAGTGTGCAGTAGCTGTAACACATGCTGTTGTTCTGGAGTCTATTTTCATGTTAAAAGCTGTTAGATTAGCAGCACCTCTTTGTTTATCCTCTGCTCGACCTGTAATGTGAATGGTCTAACTATATGCCTGCTGCAATCCTACTGTTCTTTAAAGCTGCAGTACTTTTTTTTTTTTTTTCCTGTGTAACATTTTTAATTGTCTGAAGTGTAGTATGAAGAATCGCTAAAAAAAACTTTTATAACTAACCTTACAAAATCAACTACACTGAAATAGTATTTTCTGAAAAACACTGTGTTCTAGATTAAACATCCTAGTGCCCTGGGATTAGAAGTTGGACAAGAAATTCAGGTAATTTTTAATGTAATTTTAAGATTATAATAAACTGCTGATCATATTTTAGAGTTTGAATATTTTTTATTTTTATTTTGTGTTTATGAAGAAAATATTTTGCCATACCAGATTCTCCATCTGTGCTGGTCAAAGGCCTGATCATTTCAAATTAGATTTATGTAGTGTCATACTCTTGCTACCTAGGCACTGCATTAATTTGACATAGCAATATGAACTAAACAATGCCAACTGTTTATGACTTTTCTAGTATCAAATTAAAAACAAAACAAAGGAAACAAAAAAAATCCAAAACAAACAAAATAAAACCAACAACAACAAAACCCACCAAGCCCACAACAACAAAATACCATCTTTTATAGAAAATAGTATTTCCAGCAGTTTAAGTTGGTAAGTCTTAATGTGGTTTGTTTTCTTAACAGGTTAAATACTTTGGACGTGATCCTACTGATGGTAGAATGAGGCTTTCACGTAAAATTCTACAGTCACCAGCCACAACTGTGCTTAAAACCCTAACAGATAAAAACAGTATTGTTCTGGGAGGTACAGTTCCACATTCATCTACTTCATCCCAGTGACAGGTAAGGCTGCAGGAACAACTTCAGATGACTCAGTACTGGACTCTTTACAACTATTGCAAAGAATTGTATCATTCTGGTTTTTATGTTGTACAGTTACCTTTCAGTTGTATGCAAATACTGCTTGTTAATTATGTTGCAGCATGTTGTAAGTTAGCAACTGCCCTTTGCTGTGCTGCTGTTGTAAAGAGCTTGATACTGTAAAATTGGTTCAAATGTAAGGCATCTTAACACAGCTAACTCGTTGCCTCTTCTCTACCTTGCCACCTTTTATTTATGTTATTTATTAAAGGAGGAAAAAAAAAGCAGGCTAGGGAAAGAGAATAAAAAAACTGCTTTCTTGAAAGTTTTGAGTCAATTAGTGAGCACTTCTCAGTCAATAATGGAATGCCCAAGGCTCTTCCCTAGAACTAGATACCCAGCATGTGTTTGACTGTCAGTAGGCTTATACCTAAACTTTCCCCCAGACTGTTGTGTACGTTTTTCCCTAGGAAGCTACTAGAATAAGCAGGTACCTGATCATAAAATCACTGAGGACATTTTCTTTAATCATTATTTATTTATTAAAAATGTTGTTGAATTTCATGCCTTGTTATAATTAGTTGGTTACAGAGTATTTTCTCTCTTTCAGGAAAAAAAATGCGTGATAGCTCATGGAAAGTGACCTTTACTAGGATCTGTAGATGTCTTCGCAAGAATCTGCAGGTGGATGGTAGTGAATCATTTTTAAAATAGACACTATTTAAGCCTAAAGGTGATGTAGAACTTCAGAGTCTTCATTTTGATTAGGAACTCTTAAAATAAAAGCAGAAAACCCAACAGTCTTATCTTCTTAAGCAAAGATGAGATGAGAATATAAGAACATGGAATTTTGTACAGTGAAGAGTAGATGACATTTCAGTGCTTAAGAGTCTTTTTGCTACTATATCAAAATAAAAATGTCAAGGTGAGAAGCAAGTATTTAATAATATTACCTGGAGGAAGGAATCATTCTGTATATTGTGCTGAGAGGCACACTTGGCCAAAGTTTTACTTGCTTTTCAATGCGCAAGGTTGAAATGTTGAGCAATACATAAAGACTTAGAAGTATCACCTTTAACATGATTGACACTGTTTCAGCTAAACACATCAAAAACTGTCATAGGATTCAGACTTGCTAAAATATCTGAGCATAAGGAGCACAAAACAAAATTTGTCTGAAACATAATTTATTATCTGTGTTCATTAACACTGAATTTTAAAATATATAATTAAAATGCTAAGATAAAAATAACTGGTTTGGAATAAGCAATAGGTGTGATAAATCTTCCACCTAAAACACCCTCATTAAGAGTGTCAGAATTCCTCTCTTGATTACTGTCCATTAGTGAGTTCACTGATCTTTTAGTCTTCGAAACATTTCCCAGGGTCTCACAAGAACTACTTGTTTTTCTGCTGTGAGGTACAGACTTTGAAAATCGTAAGAGGTGTCCCTTATGATATTCTCCAATTTGTATGTAGACCTAGTAAGAAAATCAACTTCCCACCCAATTGCAAGTGGGCTCTGTTTATGTCCTGAAAGAAGAAGAAAAAAAAAAAAAAAAAAGGCATTGGGGTGAGGAGAAATGTGAATGTACAGTAAAAATTGATTTTTTTTTTTTATTATTCTAAGCTAAAACATTAAAGAAGAAAGAAATGACTGGCCCACTTCCTTGTAGTTGTCTGTCTTTCATCATGTGAGATTTGAATAAGTTTTCCTTGGCAATCTTTTCCTCCTCTTTGAGGACTGTGTTATTTCTTAGTAAGCAAGGACATTAGAATTCTTACTATGACTTGAGTGATGCCCTCTTAATTAGATATCCTGGACAGTGTTAATGAAATTACGTAGGCAAATTTTCAAGTCCCTAAACAGAAGGTCAGATGTTCCCATTTCCCATAACTGTTTTCAGAAATTGACCTCCCTATTATAAGTGATTGTTCCAAGATTTAGCTGCTTTTATTGTAGAATAATCTGCATAAGGCTCCTTTTTGCAGTAGAACAGATCGATACTCTAGTTAGTATTTTTTGGTAGTATCTTAGTAACTCTAGAAGATTCGGGTTTTTTAGGTAACACATTACCAGTAAGATGCTTGCATTTGTATCTCTGAAAATTGATGATTTAGGAGCCAAAAGAATCCCATTCTTTCTGTAAAGGTATTTTCGTACCTGCAGTAACAGGAGTATTAATGATTTGTGTGGTAGGTGGTGGTCGCAGTAAATCAACTGTTGGAGTGCTGGGGGATTTTCTGCTAGTTAGATAAAGGAGGAAAAAGACTTTTATATTCCTGTAGTAGAACCTGTACAGTCAGCACTTCTAACAAGTTTTAGGGCCTATGGGAAGGGGTGGGAAAAAAAATACACTTGGGAACTGTCTGGGAGGAGCACAAACCAGCCATTCTGACCTGAGGAGAGAAGCTCAATAGGAGCCAAGAATTAAGTGTGTGCTGGTCTGAACCTTCCTGGAGGGAAGGGAGTCCGGCTTCAGACATCCCGTGTTCACCCAAGAGCCGACAGTAGTGGCAGGTTGGACTCTGTCAGGAGGGCCTTGATTCTCAGATGATACCAGAGAACAGGTATGTTAATAGTGCTTGAGAGCACAAGCTCAGCCCTATTGCAGTGGCTGTTTTTTCATGTTTGAATTAGTTCTGTCTCTGCTACCCTAGATAATCGGCTTCTGTAATGACCCATTTTAAATGGAGCTATTGGACAGAGTTGCTTTGGAAAACAAAGCTGGGCAGTCACCAGGTCAAGAGCTGAAATGTGTGTGTTTGACCAAGCTGAAATTTTTCACACAGGTGCAAAGTGTCAGAAGCTGGGCTATTTTTAAACACCAGCAATAAATATTACAAGTACTATAATAAAAGCATAAGACCTGGCCTAATTTTAATTTTGGGATGATGTGCTGGAGGGAATGATAACAGTCTCTTCATTTCACTTGAAGAAATTTTAAGTGATTTAGGAAATGAGTTGTCTGTCTTGCTTCTGGAAACAACAGAAAAACTAAGAGCTCCCTGCTGCTCCATGTTGTGACACTTGACTTGCTCTGTCTGCAGCCTACCCTCACAAAATTATTTGTTTTGATGAAGAATAAAGAACTCGTAACAGGTATAACTTGTGCTTGATAATGGGGAGAGGCTACTGGCAGGTGCAATACCACAATGAAAAGTGCTGCTTTTCTTTCTCTGAATCTTGCAATGCAGAAATTCATATGTATTTCTTTCCTGGTCTCATATTTACCCTCAGTTTAAACTAGATAAATAATTGAGCTGCTATTTATTGGTATTGATGACAAGATCATGCTGCAGAGTCCTGGATGCTGTTCTGTGCAAAAAGGGAATGCAATCTGGCTGTGTTCTGGAGTGGCATCTTTCCATAGAGGTCACAGATTCATTTCACAGCTTAAGCAGCAAAATGCTTTCTCTCTGACTTCTGTATCACTTACTCCTCCTGTAGCTGTTCACTGTGATATTCTGCTGTGGTTTCTTGGTCTTTTGCATATGTGGAGAAGTACTGCATTTAAGTCCGAGTAGAAGAGCTCATACTTAGTTTTATATACTTGGTTTGTATAGCTAAAGAGCGAGTGTAGAAGTTTTGCAGATGGGAGATAAGAGTTTGCAAGTGGTGGACATCCTGAAGCAGCAACATGCTATGGACATTGGGGTTTGTGTTTCTTGTGTGTTTTTTTTTTACTGAACTTTCACTGAGGCAGAAATATGCCTGATGTGTAAAAACATGGAGATCAGGCCTCGTGATGTGAAAAAGGCCACTGACGTAGTGAGGAAGGGTTTTGTAGAATCCAACTGTAAACTGCTTAATGTGACACTCAAATCATGGTTGTTTTTTGACAGTTACTGACTTATTTATCCATAATGATAAGATGCACATATCCAAAAAAATGTTCCTATGATGTATACAGCAAAAGATAAGTGTGTATGATAGTTGTCAGAGGTGTATCTTAGAGTTGCCATCTTCTGCAAAGAAAACTCATGACTGTGTTTCTTCAATAGCACCTGGTAAATATTAAAGGGCAACTGGTTTGAACCCCAGTTCCCCAGAACCCTATTAAGGGTGCTTCTCTTAACCTTTCTTAACCGTGGGTTGTTTTGCAGATGTTAAATAAGCAGTCCTCAGATGCCCAAAATGGCAGTAAATCTTAAGGAGGCCCATTACCATGAATGCCGGAGCAAAAGCTGAGACTCGAGTGTTACATAGATGCAAATTTTCCAAATCTGCCTAGAGAGCATGTTTTTCTAAAGTACAGAAAAGTTGCATGTAGTTACTTACTGGTGTATTCCATAGTAAACTTTATTTCCCTTCACCTGGAACAAGATTGAACTTAGACCAGAGAAATGCCAGTCTTGTAAGTCAAGAGCTATACCGGTGTAACTGCTTTCACCATTAGGCAAGAGCTAGAAAAGTCTGGTTTGTCTGGGAATGAGACACACCCTGGCCTGGGGAGCTCTTGCCCTCCCATACCATTTAGAGCCGAAATATTTTGTTCTGAGACACTTTAAAGCTTCCCCTCTTCCAAATACCTGCTATTTCACACAGTTTGACTTCTTGCACATTTTTGTGTCCTTTTCCCCTATTCCCTTGCAAGCACTGAAATTTATTTATTTATTATTGTTCTTGCTACAGAGGAAATGTGTAGCTGGCTATTAGTATGGAAAATTTAAGATTTACAGACTGCACAATGCCTGGCAACTGGTCTGACTTAAATTGTACAGTGTTTCTAAGGTCTAAGGTTTCTCTCATTGAGGAGCTTCACAGAACAGCTTCAACTTTAATTTAGCTTTAGAGTCCTCTGTACAAAACATGGAAACATGCATCGAAATACACATTATGGTATAGGTGTTAGTAAAGGTGTCACAGAGTAACTTTGCTGCTATTTTGTGAGGAAGGGGAAACCTTTTTCTCCACAATTTAGACTCTAGGCCCTGCGTGCTGTTGTTTGTGGTGCGGACTGGTCCTAAAATTTACCCTGGCGTGGATGTGGCTCTCGCCCATTGCTGTGTCAGGGCCGTGGCCCTTTCCATGAGCGCAAAGGGGGATGCTTTGACTGTGCTCGTACCAGTACAGTCTTTTAGGATAGACTTTAAAAAAATATATATATATAAATTTTTTTAAAGCTTGTTTTAGCAGGTGAAATTGTTCACGTGTCGACCAGAAGCTGCGGCTTTACACGGCTGAGAAATGCAAATACACCCATGTGACTAATCTTGCTTCCCCCATTCCGTGCTTCTGCCGGAAAACTACCGTTGCTGGGACCGAGAGGGTGCAGGCGGGCTCTGCCCTCCCCTGCCCCGCCTCGTCCCGCCTC
>JANHFX010025571.1:2856-19565 GCA_027560015.1 Chloroceryle amazona
CCAGGGGTCAGTGGTGCCCTGGCAGTGCTGGGGGATGGTTGGACTTGATGAGCTTAAAGGTCTCTTCCAACCAAAACGCTTCCCTGATTCTGTTAGTGTTTCTGTTAACGTGGCAGCCAACCCCTGTATCTCTTCTTTTCCAAGTTGTATTCCAAATGAAATAATCTGATACTAAAAAGCATCAACGTTTACTTGCAGGATTATTGTTTTTCAAGCAACAGCTATTCAGTGGCCCCAGACTTCTTGTGTTTTCAAATAGCTGATATTCAGCTTCCAAGCAAAAAAAAGAGTCAACCAAAAGGCTGCTTACCTGTAGGATTGTGCCGGATGAAAAACACGAAGGGCCTGTCTACTATGAACCAGGGAGGGGAGGACCTGGCTATCAAAATGGCAGCTAGCAAGAAAGAGAAGGTTTCAAGTTAGACAAAGCTAGCACCCCAACGCAACGCGTAGCAAAGTGAAGTTCCCTGGGGTGCACGAGAAGTGTGAAATGAAGGCCTGAAGATCTATCTACCCGTTTGAGATCTAAAGCTGCACAGGTCACCTGTTCTTCTTAGAGGACCCGGATTCAAAAACAATTAAACAACAACAAAAAACCCCACCGCAGGACCCACAGAAAGCTGAGTCTTGTGCTGTCACTCAGAGGACGTGGTCCTCTTGGTTACCTGGAGAGCCAGGAACATTGCCTGGGTGGCCAAAGGGTTAGCTGTAAGAAGACACTTCTCTACAAGGGAGCCTGTTTCTATTTCTTAAGACTACACAGACGGTCCAATCAATATTGGCAAAGTTCCTGAGGAGTTACAGAAAATCCATCAACTCTGAGCACATTCCACGGCTCACCATGGGCCACCTTTGCTTAGTAGCCTTCTGGTAATAGTTGTCCCCAAGTCTAAGTTGCCAGTACAGTTGCTTACTTGTTGCTGCAGAAGCTTTGGTTCCATCTTCACTAACTTCGATTTTTGTCTTTTGCAGAACATGAGATACATGAAGACCTTCTGTTCCTGGAAAACCCGAGGAGAAGAGAGGAGAACTTTCAAGAAAACTTAAGTACAAGAGCCCCAAAGTAGCTGGTAAGCAGCAGCTAGGCCAGCATGGCCAAGGAGAAGAAAAAAACTGAAGTTTTCAGGTGAAATCCTGAAGGAATTTGTTTTCAAATGAAGCCAGCCCAAGGCAGGCCCTTTTCTTAGTTCCCTCTGTGGAAACTACTCAGGAGTTTAACAGAAGCAGAGAACAGAAATAAAATGACATTATAAAGTCATGAGGTCAAAAATGCCTACACCCTGTTTTCAGATTCTAATCTTTAAGGGACTGGACCAAACCAGAATGGTAAATTTAGTCCCTGGAGAGAAAGGGGAAAAAAAAAAAAAGTCATTAAACACCTCATTGAGGGAACAGTGCAATGCTGCAGGATCTGTTACAGTCCCAGGTACGGTGTTGTTAGAAGGGCCACCGTGGATTTTAGACAAGGCTTGAGACCCTCGGGTTGTAACATCAAGCCTTAAGAAGCTGACCAACACGATTTACTGCTGCAATGCAAGACAAAGAGGGGGGGGGCTAAAAAAGCCACAGCAGCGTTCAACAGCAGCCAGCAGCCACGCTTGGCTGGCCACAAAGCAGCTCCAATGTCATGGTAACACTTATCCAAGACAAACCAGACAACTACGCTGGTAAACCAGCGCTTTCTTCCGTGCCAGGACCACCCTGGATCCCACAAAGAAAATAAACTTACTTGTTATTTTTGCAAAGTTTGCTTTCGACTGGTCAAACATATCTGTAATACCAAGCGCTTTCAGAGGGTCCTTTAAGTCTGTTTCTGCTACTGCTGTAAATCTAGCAAAAAAAAAAACAAAAAGAAGAAGGCATTGGGTATTGTGCAGGGAAGAGAGAAGGAGGAGGAGGAGATGCGATGCCCAAAACATTCCCCGAGGAGAAACGGATTCTACCAGCACTTACTTAGGTAAAATAACCTGCACTCTTTTTGCTACCATGGTCGTCATCCAGCTTCCTATCGTTTTGGTGCTGATGTGGGGAATGATGGCAGAGAGCGGCGTGGTGCTTTCGGTGGGCAGAGCGATCAGCATGCTGATCATCTCCCCGTGGTAGGGCAGCTCGATGATGTTGTACCACAGCTCGTTCGGAGTACTTGTCGTGCCTGGAAAAAACCCACAGAGGTAAGCAAAGCTAACCAGCCTTAAATCTCACCTCAGACACCCACTGCTCTAAGAGTCTGTTAGGAAAGGCCTGCCCACAGCTCTAGGGTGTTTTAAGACGAGACAGGCTGCCTGCTCTCTGGCTAGGAACCCTCTGGCAGCAGCACGGGCTCTGTACAGAGGCTGCTTTGACAAAAAGAGCAGACAGGATGACACCTTGCAGCAAAATACTCCTTGGAGTTTGAGGTGCAGACCGTTTCCCAGACATGCCTCTGCAGCCCAGCTACGTTCGAAGTCACCGGTCGGTGAACCGGCTCAACCTCTACTGCACGTCTCAGCTATACAATGGCCAGCTGAGCATGGAGAAACAAAAAGAAGCAAGCAAAAAGCAGCAGAGTGTCTTTCCAAACTGTAGAGATCTTTTGGACAAACTCTTTTTCTTCCAAGAGTGCTGCTGTTTGAAGTAGCTTGTTGCATTTACTTCATTTTCCTGCTTACTAAGGAGCTCAGTAGGAAGCAGCCTGAAGCCCTTCAAGGCAGAAGTCTTTAAGTCCTTCAAGACTCTGCCTTTAAGGATTTGCAGCCACTTCGAGGCAGTGCAGGAGGCCGGGTAAGTGAGGAGGGGTGAGACAGAGATGCCTCCCTGAGCTACAGTGAGTGCTGGGAAGATTGTCTTGGAGCAACCCTCTCCTCCTCCAAGTTCCCTTCGGTTACTGTGGGATTTCTGGCACGTTGACTGGGAAGCAAATGCTTTTTATAGGAGTTTCAATTTAAAACTTGTCAGTTCAACTACAGACAGGCGTTCTGGGAAAGTTTTTGGACAGCAATAAGATCTTATTATCTTTCCCCTTTTTCTTTGGGTACGTCTGCACTTGCCAGCCCAGGCTGAAAATCAACATCTTCGTGAGAGATGTAATCTCTCTGCCAGGGCCGAGCACACGCCACGACAAACCCGGCAGTGACTGCACTTGGTTTGCACAAATTTGTCTCAAGCTCGGCCGTTTATTTCCTTTCATTATGACAGTGGTACTCAGGGTAGGGCTTTCAGATCAGAACCCTTGTTGCCCAACTCAGCTACGAGGTAAAGCACCCAGTGGCAACGCACCACTTTCCTCAGCTGCTACTGTTGTTACTGCTGAGCTGTAGCGAACGGGATGGGGGTTTGTCGTCACTTAGCTGATGAGATTTAAGATGCTTATGAAATGTAAACCTCTAAAGATCTCCTTGCAAGCATAAATAAGGTTAAAAAGAAAAGATATCCAGCGATACCCAACCTAAACAGAGTCCTACCTGCAGTATTTCTCCTTTTCTAGCCTCGAGAGCTTTTCAAGCTTAAACGTGGGCCAACATAATGTAGTTTTTAACCAGTGTCAAAATCAAAAGCCTTTAAGATAAGAGCCTTGCTAAAGCTTGTTTTAAGTGATGGACTCCTCTCGAGCTCCATAAATAGTGTACGCTGCAGTAGGCTTTCCCACCTCCCCCAGCTCACACTTCCAGCAGTCACCTCAAAGTGCTACATCACGACTGCTCTGATAAATGGGCCTGGGACAGAAACTTCTCACTGCTTACTTTAAACACAGGTCTACTAATATTAGCTGAGCACCACTAACAGTAAAACCAGCCCTTTAAAAGCACAGCAAGGCTTGATTTTTTTGGATTTATAGGGAGCTGTATTCTCAGGTCTATCTCATGTGTAGTTAGCACACATTTCAGGAGCCAGTTCCCGGCAGCACTGCTCTCTCCTTGGAAGGATGCAACAAAAGGAGTTCTTTTATCAGAGCTCTGGATCTTAGACCAATCAAATCCCCACGGGCCTGTGACGCTGAAGTTCTGAAGTACTTTTGTCAGTGCATCGAGGGGCCTGTGCCAGCTCGAGTCTCTGATGGAAGTCTGGCTGAACCTGCTGAACTTCTTTTCACTTGTGACTCAATTTGAATTTGAAGAGCAGGTTCACACCTTGCAAGTGCCAACATAGTAACCCCTGTGCTCCTCTGGCTCCCGCAGGACTGGGCACCATGCAAGTCCCACTTCTTTATTATACAGTGAAATAGAGGTTGATTCTACTCCAATCTTTCTTTCAGATACAGCTCATCACAAGGTGAACCTCAGGGGTTTACTTCTGTTGGCCGTTTTCCTTTATTCTCACCCCATAAATAAGGATTCTGTCTTACTGCAAAGCTCAAGTAAAGGGCAGAGTTTGCAGTTTGGGTGCAAATCTCTCAGATTTTCCTTTTAAAAAGGCAGAAAATGGATAAGGCAAGCACTCTGTCAGAGTACTCAACCTTAAGCAACCGTTAAGTACCTTGCCCAGCAAGCTCATCCACACTTCAGCCCTTTGAGATACTTCTCTCGCACAAAGCCTCCCACACCAGCTACATAAAGCAATCCCCTTAAACACCACTCCTGCTTCAGTTTGAGTGAAAAGAGCAAATTTTACAGCCTTTGTTGGCACTGAGCTCACCGCAGCGGAAGATAGATAACTGGGACAGCATAGGAACTTGGTAGGTCTTCCCATCAGCTCCGTAAAATGGACGTTTCTTTGTATTTTCGGGTCGGAAGCGTGATTTCCATAAGCCCTTGAAATACACGGCATTTACTAGAACCAGTCTGGTCAAACTGCCATCGATATCATCTGGAGCTACAACCTGATCGATCATACCTGCAAGAAATACAGAAAGCCTTGAGAATTTGCTGTCGTAACGCCAACCAACCTTCCATGAAGAACCTGAAGGACATATGACTCTCGGTCTGTGAGCGTGCCTGCCAAGTGCTCACAGGGCAGTGCACTGGAGGTTTGCAAAGCCAATGGGATTCTCCGTCAAAAAGTAAACCTTTGGGAAAACCAGAAAGCGAATGTGTCTTGCTAATCGATAGACTGATGCTATAACTAGCAGGGCCTTACCCTTTCCAGCACGTGAAGACTAAGCTAAGGCAGTAATAGTTTCAGCCTAAGCACCTCCCCGTTCACACACTGCTTGCAGAACTGGTGACGTGGGAGAGGAAGCATCTGACAGCCTCATTTCACAAACGGCACGTCCAACATCATTACCACACTCACGCCCAGGAAGCACTGGTTTTAACTCCAGGAGGAACCAAACGCGTAGCTCACCGGACTGGGAGTATGTTGGCAAAATGATCTCTGGTTTCAGCCTATGTCAACCTTGACCACTAGATGTGACGAGGCTTGAACCATGAGGAGTTCTGTCAAGCCAGGGTCAATTAAAAATCTTCCACTAAACAGGACTCCTTAGAACACAACTGTATCTTGCAAGGGTTTAGGGCAGTAAGAGCAAAAGCTGAACTGCTCTCCAGCTTTACTGAGTCAAACGTTCGAGTTGCCTGAACGCAGCCTTTAGGTTTGAGAAAGCACAGCTTCAGGAGGACTCTGCTTGGATTTCTCAACAGCTGTATGAAGGCAAAGAACAGGAGAGACTCCCCCGGTCTCATGGCCAGATGGACACACACACACACACACTGGACACTTGCCCTCAAGGCCACCAGACAGGCACATCTGCCAGGGCAGCAAGACTGCAGATTCCTGGCCCACCAGCTCTAAAACACCACGCTAATGCCAGCTTCAAGACAGCTTCCAGCTGCAAGGCAGAGCTTTTTCTACCTCCCCACCTTCCCCTAGCATTTCCATCCAAATCCAAGAGGTCTTGGACACCCCCCTCAACCCTGCAGAGAACGCGCTCGCCAATACTCACCCCTCGTCTCATTTTTCACCCACTGGTTGATGGAATCACATGCTTCATTTGGGTCCTCAAAGTCCACGCTCTTGACGCTGCACTGAAACACCTCTTTGTTCCTTGTAACAAAAGGCACTTCCATTTTAAAGCCACTCTTTGCAAACACTGCATTAGCAATTGTAACAATGTCTTTATTCTTTTTTGAGACTATGAGCCTGTTTATCTTCTTTAACGCTTTACCAACTCCTAGTCGGAAAGAACAGCAAGTTTAATTTAGAATAAGATGACGAACAAACAATTAACTTTACACGCAAGTATTAATGACATGAAAGGTCAGGCATTAAGTGCTGGGCTAGAAACGGAGACCGAAGCAGGCATGCCGAGAGGTCTTCCAAAACACCCATTTCTGATCCCTCATCTGAAAAACGCTGTTCCCCAGCAAAAACACGACCTTCCCTGTGCTGCCTCCTGCCCCTCTGTCTGCTCAGAATGAGAATCCTCACACAGTGCTGGAGATAATATTGAGGTTCGAGTCTTTGCGTGGAGCTACTAACCCTGCTCTTCCGCAGGGAGGAATGAGCTGTTCCAAGATCTGGTTCAAACCATTTAAGCCCAGGTCACCTGTCAGTTGTGAAACAGGGACAAGGAAGCCTGAGGGCTCAGCCTGCTCTCTTGAGCCAACAGGTCTGCAGGATCACTCAGGTGGTCTCTGACCTCAGAGTGCAAAGCAAAGGTTGTTTTCTCATCATCCTTCCTTTTTATCAGAGAATAAAGGAGGTGGTCAAGATTTCTATAGTAAGGTTCAAGTGACATCCTAGTCTTTGTAAAGACAGGGCCACATCCCAGTCCTTGTAAAGACCAGGTCACATCTTGGCTTCTGTAAAGACTAGGTCCTGACCTAACTCATCTACAAGCAGAAGTCAATCCCTTAGCAGGTGAGCCTGCCTTTGACAAGGGAGAAGGGAAAGCAGCAGGTTCCAGGTCCTCGGGAAGCCGAGGGCAGCTCGAGGCACAGCGAGCACCTGCTAGCTCCGTCACCGCGCGCGACGGACGGCGTTTGGCAGCCCAGGGGAACTGCCGTGCTCACCATACCCAGCTCTCCTCATCGCTACGGCTCACGAGCGAGTGCCTGTCTACACAGGGAAGCCATGGCCAGGCGAGCAAGAGATAGGAAGGGAATAAATTAGTTCAGAGTTGTTCTCTTAGCTGCATGTAAGAAAGAGCCTCCGGTGGCTTTGCTGTTACACGTGTCGTGGCTGCTTTCAGCAGCACCCTTTGTATGAATTTCTACATGTTCAACTCTCCAGTGTTAGGGGCAAATTCCTTTGGAGAACATACCATAACAGAGGTTCTCAAACTGTATTCTGTGGACCACTGGTGGTCCACGGAGCACTTTCTGCTGGTCCAGGGAGAGCTGGCTGGTCTCATGATGCTGGCTCTCCTCTTTGCTTCCAGCTGCTAAATCGCATTAAAAGACAGCTAAAGATAAATGAAACACTTTCCAACTGTTACCATCCCAAAAAAGCACTTGCTGTAGTTGCCAAAAGACTGTAGGGCAATTGTGAACAAGAGCAGAGGAGAACTGTGCAAAGAGACAGGCAGCAACCCACAACAAGGCTCTGTAGCAATGTACTGGCTACCTTCTAAGGAGTTTGAGAACCTCTGCGTCTCACACACACAGGCTTTCTAGGACTAGAAAGTCTGCAGGCCAAATAAAACCAGTTGATCTAATGCTTCCAATTTTTTTTGCAAGTACTTAAATCTTGAGCGTTCCAATGTTCCTACAGCTGACTATCCCACGAGAAGATGTCAATCTACAACATTCAGACCTTAACCTGACAAATTGGTTTGCTGTACTTCAAACCCAGAACTGAAACAGCGAAGCAAATGAAGACAGGACGACAGGTTACAGGACAATACCTCTCAAGATTTAAACATGCACTTACCTCTTGGAGGGTTCACTGCTTCTGGAAGGAAGGCAGAAGGCCGGCACCAGGATGTTAAGTCTTGCTGGCAAACACAACTACTCAGCAAGCAAAGCAAAGCAAAGCAGCGAGAGCCTTCAGCCTACACCCTCTCGAGGGGCAGACACCGGCAGAGGAGTACAAGTACAGGCACATGCAGTGTCAGGCACAGAGACAAGCAGAAGCAGCTGTTTCGAGAAGAGAGCACTCAAAGAACTACCAATTCTGGGCTCCTGACAGCAGGAACACAAACGAATGAAGCTGAGGAGCATCAAAGCAAAAATTATCAGTTGTCAGGTTAGAATTTGCACCGCTTTCAATGTGGTGACAAGAAATAGTGTCTGGCGCTGTTCTCTTAGGGGCTGTTGGGTACAGCCTGGAATGGGGGTACAGCAGCCTCCCTGCTGGTGCTGCTCTGGAAAAATCAATTTTGCAAGGACAAAAGCAGCTCGAGCCAGGGCCCTGGAGTCATTAACAAAGCTGCTTAGAAGCCAGTTCAAGTGTAGGTACTCAAATTGCCAATTAAACTCGAGCGTGTCCATTCTGTGCTTTGGTAAACAGAGTTAATTGGTGCCTGATGCAATCTACCACGCTTTGAAAGCCCTCTCGAAACAGTGCCTGAAGATTCGGACAAAACACACCCGAAGAAAACACCTCAGGAAGAGGGCACTGACCATTTACGCTGTATCTCATCACTGTTGTCAGCTGCTTCTTGGTCTTGCCATCTGCACCCAGCTGCAACACCCCCAGGACCGATGCAATCCCATGAGGAGAAACAACGATGTTGTCCTGAGGCTTAGCTTTCACTATCTGATTGAAGACCTGGATTCCAACATCAGAGCTAAGCTCCTCCAGAGGATAAAAACTGAACTGGGAACATACGGATGTGAAAGTCCCGAGAACAAAGAGGAGTGGGAAGTGCCAGTTCATGATTTCTGGTTGGAGATATCTGCAAGAGAACAAGAGGGGAAAGTCAAGTCACTTTTGACTAGTAAAGCATTTTTATTTCCAGCTTAAATTCTTATTTGCCTAAAGAGCAGGCAAGTCTTGCCCTGTGAATGGTACGTGGAGCACATGCTCTGGCAACAGGACTCGCACCTGCATTTTACTGCTACCAGTAGTAGAGGTCTAGAGGTTTCCAGAAGCAGAGATCACCATAAAATAAGCAGAGATCAGCGACTGTATAACAGCACAAAAGCCACGAAGCTGGGAGACTACCTCCCACCACACACCAGTTTGTTTTGTGTTCCAGTTAAATGGAGTCTTGCCATTCTATTTAAGCTGCCCTTTGGGATAAATCAGTGCTAAGCAGCCTCGTGGTATGGTCCTTGCCCACAGAGATGGGACATCCAGCACGTTTATCAGATCGCTTTCTGCGGCGAGCAGAACGGATAGACACACACCGAGGAATTTACACCTGCCTGGAAGAGCAAGAGTTTGCCGTGTCACTGGCGTTTTCTATGGTGGGACTACAGAAAAAAGACCTTTAGATTTCAAACCACAAGGCTAAGTTTGGATTTTAGCCCGTGCTTCTCCATTTAAGAACATTCAGCAGCTAATGAGCACGGAAGGAAGTTCACGTTCAGCATGGGCCAACCTTCACCTGCAGCTCGAACATCGAGCAGAGCTTGGTGTCATTACACCCGTGGCCTCCTAGGAACGGAGGCACAAGCAGCAAGTTTGTTCAGGACCTCGCAGCAACTGATTAGAGAACCAAGCCCAAGCTTAAACACCGGGTACTGTGACTATTAGGCTGCATTTCCTCCTGGGGGAAGCGTGTCCAATCCCCTTCTTGTTAGGGCAGCTTAGAGGAACAGTCACGCGATCATCTCCCATCTCATGAAATAAGGTTGCCCGTTCACCTTGGAGAAGTTCAATCACAACGTTTTTATTTTAAGACACTTCAGCTGCACAGTTGAAGAGCCCCAGGTGCCCTTCCCAGACCAGCAAGTGAGCCCTGAGCTGACTGAGAGGTTTCTGACTGATTAAAATGTCATTTACATACCATATGCCAACCTCCAAAATAGGTCTATCCTCCCCTGGAGCCCCCAGCTCGGTGTTGCACATTCACTCGCCTGGCTCCAGCAGCCCCAGAGCTGGAGGCCAGCGGAGACTCAGGCAGCATCGGGGTTTGGAGAGCGTTATTCCTGGTGAGAGAATCACCATCCCCGGAGGCGTTTCAAAAAACCATCCAGATGTGGCACTTCAGGACATGGTTTAGTGGGCAGATGGTTGGACTTTACAATCTCAAAGGTCATTTCCAACCTCAAATGATTCCACGATTCTAAGAGTTTCTTTACTGAAATAGTTAAGCACTGGAACAGGCCGCCCAGGGAAGTGGTGGAGTCACCATCCCTGGAGGTGTTCAAAACGGGGTGGATGTGGTGCTTCAGGACACGGTCTAGTGGTCATGGAGGTGTTGGGTAGAAGGCTGGACTTGATGATCTTTTAGGTCTTTTCCAACCTTGATGAGTCAATGATTCTACGATATTCCTGGCTGCCTCCCACGGGCGCGGAAGGGCGTACGGCACCAAGAGCTCTGCCACCGCACAGCCTACCTACGCCACCCGTTCAAACCACGCTGGAGCACTCGATTATCAGAAAACCAGCTGGTGTTTGTACAGCTTCATCTTTTAATAGCACGTACTTTGACTGCGATAAACCACTTGAAAGGAACAAATTCAGCATTTCCACTTTCTTCCAGCGGACAGAAGCGGCTTTGTCAAAGTCTGCCGTTGCAGCACAGAATAAACCAAACGCTGATCATGAAATCGTGATGGAGTTGAGACATCTCTCCCTCTCCAACCCAACTGCTAACATAGCCGTGACCAGAGGAACCTGTCCGACTGATTTAAGTGACGCAAGGAAAAGTGAAAACGCCGTCCTACAAAGTAGGTTCGCTATCCTACAAAGTAGGTTAACAGCCCGCCCACTAATTAAGCCTTTCATATCAACCTACTAATCCCCCAAGCAGTTTTGGAGTCACTGGAGTACAACTCCTTCCAAAGGAGCTCCATACCAACCATCAACCAGCACTACTTGAGCTTAGTCTGAATGCTAGTCTGGATTTGGCCGGCTGCACGGAGACCCGCAGGAGGAAAACCCAAATGCCATCTGCCCTCCTCTTTGAAGCGGGTTACGTGAGTCACGTCCTAGATTTGTCCTGCACCCCACACCACTGGCCACAGCAGCAGCAGTCATGGGGAGGAGCAGCAGCTTGACAGGGAAAGTGAACTTGGATTTTTTTTCTTATTAAAACCATTAAGAAATTTTCTTTGGTGGTTTGGTGGCCATCTATCTCATCTCCCTACCCAGAGACCCAAAGGGTAATTTAAAACAAAACCTCTTAATCCCCAAATTGAACAGACTTTTACCTTCACCCAGGCAAAAAACCCCACCACAACTCTTAGAGATTCTTAGTAGATGCACTTCCAAGCAAGCAAGCAGCAAATGTTGGTGCAGAACCACCTGACCCACGTAGCACTGGATAGTGACAAGCCCAGAGCACACCATTTGAGCTGCGATTTGAAAACCCAGCTTTAGATTGAGGCAGCTCCACCTGATCCAGCTAGAAAACCAGGAGAGTCCGGGCTATTTTGACACAACGCTGCCAGCAGTATATTATGAGGGCAAAGCCAGGAGTGACACTTCTATGAAATTCAGTAAACCAGCGCTTCCTTGTCACTTCTGTACTGCACAAGCCTCACTGAAATCAGACATTCCTCACTGAAATCAGACATTTCACTCTTCTTGGCCTTTACTACAACCTATTGCAAGGCTCAAGTGTTTTCTTTCACCAGTGAGAGCCCCTTCCAGGCTCAGCTGCATTCTCCCCATGACATGCATCACCACCAACCTTGTCAAACTCTGCTCCCAAGGCCTCTGATGAAGGGTTTTGCTTTTTGTTTTTTGCTTGTTTGAGGGAGAAACCACTACCTCCTGCACCTGCTTTCCCCAGAGATGCCCAGGTTTGCTGACCATCGAGGCGGGTTGGTCTCCTTTTTGCAGCACAACCTCCAGCAGGTGCCTTCTCAGCAAGTGGAACGCAGTTGTGCGATGCTCTGAAAAGCCACTTTTCAGCATTAGAGCAATCGCTTCTTGGTCCTGCCATGCCCACTGCGTAGCTTAACTAGCTGAGGAGCTAATTTCATCTTTGAGCCACGTTATTAATGCTCCTGGTATGGACTGCAGTGTATTCAACTTCTGTGCAGTTCAGTCACTAGAAGAGCATTTGCATACCCTGAAAGAAACACAGCTTAAAGTCCTGCGCGAGGAGAGAAAATCCAAGAGGATGTAGGATGCGTAGGATGGAAAACAGTTGACCTGCTACACAGAATATCAACAAGCTTTCAACGAGCTTTCATAATGCTGAAGCTAAAAACTTCGCAAGAGTTAAATTTGAATCTAATGCTGCAGAAAGCCAAACAAAAATACAAGCTAGGCATTTCTTTGCCTGTGACCTTTAGATCTTTACTAAGTGAAGTGAGAAGGAGGAAGGTGTATAGGCAAGTTCATTTACATAAATGTGGGCTTTTGAAAGATGCTGGACTAAAATAAAAAACCCTCTTGGAGGTAGGCTGCCCACTTCTTACCCTGAGGACTTACAGTAAGGACAACACCCCACAAAACTTCTAACCAGACAACGGAGCTACTGACACTGACCCAAAGAAATGCATCTAGAGAATAATAATAAAAAAAACCCAAACCAAACAAAGAAACAGATCTAATTAGTTCTGTGAATGCAGTTCTTAACCCTAATGCTAAAGTTTCTCAACAAACCCAACCAGTGTCACACATTCAGCTGTACGAGGGATGCCTCGTCCACGGCAGGCGTCCCGAGAGCTCCACTCCTCCACCCACCCCCCTGACCAGCACCACACCAAGTCCTGTATGTCACACTAAATGAGTAATTAGTTACTACCTGCATCTAACTGCAGAGCCTGCTTTAAGCTGCTGTGTAGCTGAGTTGCTCCGCAGCGTGTTGAATCCGCACTGGTCGTTTTGCGCTGTTTCATGACAGGCGATGAAAATATCTTCAGGCTACTGATCTCGGGGTGACTTCAGCCTCTAGCTGGTGTGGCAAACACTAACCCTCAGACGTAGCAGGCGGCGTAGGTGACTCTCGCGAGGCTCAGCTACTCACATCACCCACAGAAAGGAAGTTTTTGGCCAAAGTTATTATGGAAGTATGCAAAGAGGACACGATGCTTTCAGCCTGCCTTCTACACGAGGTTGGGTACAAAAATAAAGTTACATTAATATGGTCTGTCCGATCTGGGTCTAGGAAGGTGTTTGGTGGAGCAAGAAGTTGTCTTCAGCCCCAGGCACAAAAAGCTGCTGAGCATGGAGATCCTGCTGCAGGAAAGTCAGAGAACCAGACCGAGCTGCTGCACTCTCAGGAGGAGGAGGAGAGTCAGCTTGCTTCAAGATCAGAGGCAAAATCACGAGCTGAGAAAATACCCAGATTTAAAATGTAAGTTGGAGAAAAGTCCTGTCCCAGAGACCCTGAAAAACACTTTGAAGTGAATTGAGGAAGCAACAGTGAACTGTACATAGATTTTTAGCTCTCTGCACCAACTGCACTATGTTAGTACCCTATGGGACACCCCCCAAGTGTTTATTTTGAAGCCTGACTTCAACAGCAATACGGTATAACCCAAACAGCTCGATCTCGTAGCTGCAAGATGGATTCTGCAGCTTCTTCGCAGACCTATCAAGCATAAGGAAGTTCAGAGAGCAGACTTCACTTCTGTGAATCGCTGTAACCAAAACAGCAACAGGCGCAGCTAAACAGAGGGAAACTAAAAAGCAGATTCTTGCGGTGTCTCCGGTCTCGCCGTTTTGAGCCCCGAAAGCAGAGAGCCCCCAAGCCCACATGGCTGGCGCTGGGCAGCCCGTGTGCCCAGAGAAATTCGGCCTGGGACAAACATCCGGGGACTTCTCCAAGCCTGAGATGTTGTTGTTTCCTTGCCAGTGCCATCTGTGCTACTAATTTAAAAGTCTTATTTTGAGCGACATGCAAGCTCAAAGCAAGCAGTTTCACTTGGGGCATTTAACTAACTCTCTCCAGCAGGACTGAATAAATACTGAACCAAACTTGTTAACAGTCATTTAAGGAGCTGGCTGAGCACACACCAATTGTTTCTCCAAAGCAACAAGACCACTGTGGTTGCAACGGGAAGGTCACGTGCCGGGTCTTGTTATTCAGATGATGCACTCTTGGCAGCGGATGAAACCACTCCAGCCTGGTGGTAGGCTCACATGCATTCACAACTCCCCTTCTGCCTAAGCCTCTGCTGTCCCAAAGCCTTCAGCTTCAGTATCCTCTCCTCCCATGCTGCTCGGCCTCTGCCACATCTAAACACACTTTCAGGTTCGGAGCAGCAGGACCCACGGTCTGAATGCAGACGAGTCCAGAAGTAGCTTCTTCCACAGGACAGAACTGTGAAATGTTTAGTCTTCCTCCAGGTTTTTGGTACATCCTGAACACTGGCTCTTCCCTCTGATCTAAAATCCCTTTCCAGTGCTTCCTGCTTTTAAGAAGGGAGGAAAAAATCCCACAGACATCTCCATAGATACAAAAAATAAAAGCCACTTTCTATCAACATGTCAGGTCACATGAAAAATATCTAACACGACAGAACAGAGTTTTATTACTCAATACCTGGAAGGTTGAGTACATGCAGAGGAAGGATGATTGCTAGCTTTTAAACAGCTCGGTACTTACGTTACTCTGAAGAGGAGTAAGTTACTGTCAACAGAAGATAAACAACTTGTACATGGAGATAAGCTGGAAGGTTTTTTTGGAAAACATTTTGTACGTTAAGATACCGATCTGACTTCGGGCACTGCAGCCAACAAAGCTGCAGAAAGCACAGTCCTGGTTTCGAGGCTTTCCCCTCTCAACTGTAATCTTTTCTCAGCTATTTCTAATTCTCTCGGTTTGTTAGCACGTTAGTGTTTGTTTCTAGATGGACCGTCTCCATCTGGAACGCCTCCCTTTCCGCCGTGTCCAACCAGCTTCCCCTGCCAAGGGGGAATTTCCCAGCAGAGCGCCGGCTTGTGAAACTGGCTGGCCCCAGACAGGAACCACATCTTTGTCCAAGCACAGCTCCCACAGGAGCAGAAAGTTAAGAGTTTACTGCTTCTTTAGGATGAGTCCTGACCAGTGCTTCTTGGGAGTCTCTGAAGAGCGGAGAGACAAGCTCCACCTACAACCTTCTCCAGCTCAGAAGCCAAACTGATTGCCCCACCAGTATTTGTCTTCTACAGCACTTACTGGTGGCCCGTGATAATTCACCCACCTCATGAGGCAAAACTGCTCTTCATAAAGCTGACCAGTCAGTCTGATCCCACCATTCAGTCGTAACTGTACCACGGTTATACAAACACTACGCAGAGTTTCAAGAACTAAGGTAGGCGTTGATGTTTATAGGTTGCTGTTATTTCCATCCCTCGTTTATACAGAATTTAAAAAGCCAACTTGAGCTCTGCTTCGGGAAGCCAACACGGTGTTCGCTGGTATCGCAGGGCAGGGGGTTAAGATCATTGTGGGACTCTACGGATCTAGCACCATTTTCAAACTCTAGCTGCATTCTCCTTACCGTAGGCTCCACAGCTATTGTTAAACTTTGCATGTGTTATTTACTCCTGCATTTAAAGCAGGGTTTCCACAGCGTCTTCCAAGATCTATTATCAAGTCTTAGGTATCAGGAAGATTAAAGAGAATTATGTTTTTAATTTACTGGTGTCCCTTTATTAAAGAAGTGGTTTTGTTGATCTGAAGTTCTTTATGCCGTGTGGTTGTTTTAACATAATGAAGGCACAGCATGGGACAGTCAGCCCATCATGACTAATGCTGCAGAACCAGTTTCCCCTAAAGACTGGAGCACAGCAGCATTTCACAACACAGCACTCAGGCTGTACCCTCTTGCTTGATTCACCCCAGTAGAGGGAACGATGGCTCCATGATTAAAACATGTGCCTAAAATGTTGCAGAAGGTCCAGAACCCATCCTCTCAGGCTTTTAAGCTCTTGTAGAAGAAAAACCTCATGGAACCACAGCTCACACATTTGCTGTACGTTAGCGATGCTCACCATGCAAGTGTGGGCTCATTAAGAGCCAAAGGCAAAGCAGCAGGATTGCAAGCTCCCAGTAATCAAGTACAAGGTCTTAACTCTACAGATTCATGAAGTAACTCCACAAGGTGCTGGACTAACAATGGCTGGTATCTCATCAGCAACCTCACTACCACCTTTTACCTCAACCCCCACTTCTGCTTTCGTATTTGACCTTCTTTTCTTCCATAAGGAGTATTCAAGGAAAACACCAGTACCCTTAGCCATTTCCACTTGGTGCAGGACTCATCTGATGCCAGGCCTCTCACACCTCTGCTGAACAAACTGAATCTTGCTCCTTCTCTCTACAGGTAAATTTTATCTACTGGGCCAGTGATACGTGCCCCGTCTCCCACACATACCAGGCTTGAGGGAATAGAAACAGCCCTGTGGAGATGGCTCCATGGCTGCTTTGAGACTGCATGAAGAGCTGTGCTTGGACCAGACTGAGCATCGAGAGCTTCCCAATACACATCCTTCTTCAGAAGGGCTAAGATACTAGTATCTGTAACACTCAGACCAAGAGAACTGTCAGGCAGAGGAAAAAAAAAAAGGCCTTTGTAAAAAATCATGAAAGCTAAGGACACAGAATCCTCAAACTGATAGTGAAAAATTCCGCAGAGCTTTGACAAGGCACGTGAGTTGCTGCAGAGGGGAAGACAGATGATTGTTTGCCTTCAGATTCTACACCTCTTAGGTTTAGCTTACTCTACAAAAGTAGTAAGTCCTTACATTCCCTATTAGACACCACCCTATGAAGCCCAGTTCCCACCAGTCCACATGCTATG
>JANHFX010025572.1:0-12305 GCA_027560015.1 Chloroceryle amazona
GGCTGGGCCCAGGCGGCGGGGCCGTCCCGGAGGCGCAGCGGAGCCGGCCTGGCCGCCGCCGAGAGGAGGGGGGGTAGCGGAGGGGCGGTGGGTGCCCCGGTGGGCGGCCTTCCACCAGCTCCCCGCGGCCAAAGCCGCCTGGGCGGCCCCTCGGCTCGGTCAGTGCTGCCCGCAGGCCTCCGGGTCACGGGGTGTGTCAGGCTGCCTTGCTCGGAGGAAGAGTTTTCAGCCCGGTTCTCTGCGAAACCTTCTGGGCTGTCTCTCCCTTCTGGGCTGCCGGCTGTTACCAGGTAGGCGCTGGCCCACTGCCTGCACGGGGAAAGGAAAGGTAAAAGAGGTGGCTCTGAAACCTAACTGCCTCTGCTGCTCCCAGTCCTGTGCTGGGATGCAATAAGCGGCTCCCAGTCCTGTCCTGGCATGATGTTGGCTGCAATAAGCTGCTCTTCCAACAACAGAAAGACAGTTCTCTCTAACCATAATTAACTGCCTAGCAAAGTCCACTTCTGATTTTTGCCTCTCTGGTTTTCCTTCTAACAGAAGTTGAACATCACTTAAATAAAGACAATAATCGTTTTTATCTCTTTTCTAAACAGCTCAATGGCACCCAGAAAGAAGTTACACGGCCTTGTAGCTGCTACAATCACTCCAATGACTCCTGATGGGTAAGTCGTCAAAACTGCACTGATTACTGCTACCTGAGGCTCCAATCTTCCTTCTTTCTTATTTGGGACTGGTCAGTTTTGTGGGGTTTTTGGTTGGTTGCTTGTTTTTTTTGTTTTGTTTGTTGTTGCTGTTTGGGGGTTTTTGTTTGTCTTCTTTTTTTTTTTGTTTGTCTGTTTGGGGCTCTTGTTTTGTTTCTTATTTAAATCATATCTCTGATGGGACTTGAGCACTACTAGGTTGATCCCACTAGTGCTAGAATGGTATCCCTTTGCTTCTGCATCCTTCTGTTGCCCAGCAAGTGCGAAGTCTGGGTTTAGAGGGTTTGGATCAGTCTCCCATCTCTTTTGCTATTGCTTTTGTAGATGCAAATTAAATCCCAGTAATATATATGTATAGAATATTGCAGTGTTTTCCCATTTGTTAAGGATTATCAGTCCTAGTTAAGAGGAGCTCTTGAGAGCTAGAAAATAATTTTCAAAATCTGCAAGCCTTTTAAACTTCCCTTTTCCCTAGCTAACTCATGCATGCATTCACGTGTAGGCCTGTGTGTATGGAATTAGTCTAAACCAGAAGAAAATATTGCAAGGACTGCACAATTCTGAAAATAACATCAAATGGAAACTTGAAATTCAGCGTTCCTCAAAGCAGCGATGGTAAACAGATGTCCTCCCTACTGCATTTTGATGTTGCAAGACAGAGTTGTTTGGAGTCAGCAAAGGACCCTGAGCTGCTCTGTCAGGGGGAAGTGTCAAGGTCTGTCTGTTTCTGTGGGAGACGGTGGAGATTTGCTCATTTAGTCCTCTGAAAGTGATCCTTTACTCGGAAAGTGATGTAGAGCACAGGACTGTCTCAGCCAGGGAGCACACTTGCTTTGCAGTCACTGCTTCGTTTATTTCTTTAAAGGAACCTTGTTTCCAATTTCATTTTTTATTTTGCTACTCAAATTTATTGCAACATAGTATTTGTCAAGTGACCTGGGCCCGCAGCCTGGAATGCCTGGCCCTTATAAGACACGTTCTGTGGCAGCAGCTGTGAAATTTTGGTGGTGTGTGAACCTGGTCAAGGTCCCAAAATTGCCTTCCAGACTCTAGTGTTCGTCTGGATGTTTGACAGATGAAAACAGCTATGAAATATTACATACAAATAAACCAAATAAGTTGTCCTGCAGAGAAGATAAACCTAGAATTCAATTTCCCCTGTTTATCAAGGAAGTCTGTTGCTTTCCTCATCCTTTGGTGAGGGAGAGAGGTCAAAGTCACATCCAGCAGATGCCATTTCACGGTCCGTGTCCAGCAGTTAGCAGTGTAGTTTACCTATTTGCCAGCACTTTGCACAAATGTCTTTGTGCTCTCAAGAGGACTTCTGTTTCCCTCAACAGCCAAAGAGGTTCGTGTGCTTCTTATTCTCTCACATCTCCCCCCCCAAAAAAAGAGTCCTTTGCTGTGATGAGCCTGCAGTAATTGCCAATTGAGATAAAAGGTTGGAACGATGAATGTCCTAAGTTGGAAGAAGAGAAATGGGAAAGAAGAATTCAGAATCAAACTGTTGTTATTCAAAGTATTAAACCCATGCTGAGGGTATCGTGCCTTGGGGTAATTTGTGAGTGTACAAATGCAAGGATTCAGAAATGGTTTTTTTGTTATTGTTTTCTTAATCTCTAAATTTAAGCTCTCTGTGTGTGGACACTTAACGGTTGCTGCACTTCATTTCATTTCAGACAAATTAACCTTTCAGTGATTGGTCAATATGTGGATTACCTGGTAAGAGAGCAGAACGTGAAGAATGTCTTTGGTAAGTGGGTTTCTTACAAAGTGTTACACTCTTTTGCCTGCATGACAATCCTGTGATGTCTGGCCTGCTAAGAGCTGTAGTGGGAGGGACTGTGGATGTGGGATCATCCTAGACGTTTATATTCACCAGTGGAGAGAGTGCAGGCAACACTTGGGGCATCTGATTTTGCATACACCCCATTTTCTGTATGGGATAAAATAAGTGTGGCCTTCATACAGCGGCATTCCCCACGATGAATGGGTAACGCTGTGTTGGCAGAGAAGACTCAACGGAATGATTCTCCCCTTTGCCTGGGAAACATATAATTGCCTGATTAAAAAACATCAGCTCAGGAGCCCAGGGAATTCAGTGAGCTCATCAAAGCCAAATGGGCTTCTTTAGGATACCTGTGGTGCAGTGAGTGATACTGAGATGCTCACTACTCCCATCTCTCTTTTCTGACATGTTTCTTGGACTGCTGTGGGATCAGCAGGGATGGCTGGGTAGCATCTGCTGAACCATTTTCATTGACAGCCTGCCATAGTTAAGTAAGCTGAAGTCAGTGATAAGATTTTGGTTCAAAACATCAGTCAAAAGAGTGACAAAATGCAGAGCAGAGGGTAGCAGTGACTTCAGCTCCCCCATTTTGATCTGATTTTTGTGACTGAGCACTCTGACATGTTTTCCAGGGGCGCTTTAGCCCAAGTAGGACGTGTGGCTCCACTCATGGCAGAGATACCAAAATTCAGTTCAGGCTGTTGCCTTAGGGTGGAGGATAGACAGTCACTACTTGCCTAGCTGCTGTCCTCACAGCCTGACTCACTGCTGGGAGGAGGTGCTGGGGGACAGTTTCCCAGTTTCAGCAGCTGATTCTGCCTCCTCCCTCCCACCGCTGATGATCCTGAAATACCCAGGATTCTGACACAAGCATTGAGTGATGGTAACACAGATGCTGGTACAGACCATTGCTATCTTAAAATGAGTTTGGGGATAATATTTCTCTTTAATATCATCAAAAGTGTCCGTTCTTGTCTTCAGTAAAACCAATGCACATAGGCCAGGCCTCAGCGAGTGTGTTGTGTTGAAACAGTGAATGGCACAACAGGAGAAGGACTATCCCTTAATGTCCAGGAGAGGAAGCAGCTGGCTGAAGAATGGGTATGCCAAGGAAAAGACAAGTGAGTAGCTGAGAGTGAACAAGGGATTCCAGATCTCATGTTGTGATATGTTATTCCTGACTGCAAAGCCACATCTACCAATGGCTGCTTTTTTTTTGGAATACTTTGTTGTTGTGCTTTGTTCTCTACCTCCTTTATCATAGAAATCTGTGGTTTTGTTACTGCCTGTTAGCTGGTGTCCGTTTGCTGCTTAGAGAGCTTGGGAGAGACCTTCTTTTTGGGCACTGAGGGGCAGGAGGACAAAAAAGGGCTCTGGGGATAAAAAGGGATGTCCCCTTGGCTTAGTTTTGAAAATAAATGAAAGTAAAGACCAATCTGCCTATTTTTGCCTTGTGAGCATTTCTGAACTTTTTCATATATGAAATGCTTTGTTATGGGGGAAGTTGAGGTGTGAAGTATTTTGGTGCTTCTCTAAAGGTGCAGCTCAGTGGAAGAAGGAATTTGACCTGGATTTGCAGCTTTGTACCCCACTGCAGCTCTGTTCTCCATCTCTTGTACCTGTCATAGTCATGTCTCACTGATGCTATCCTCTTAGTTGCTGTGTCAGAGGATGTGGAGAGGAGGAGGTGTTTTGGGTGAGAAGGATTGTGAGCAGAAATAAAGTGGTGTGAAGGCTCATAGCTTGTGTGGGTATATAGGAGAAATGCAGAAATGCGACCAATGAACTGGAACCTGGGAGGTTGTCCTGGCAGGAGCAGATGACCAGTTAAAGGTGCTGCTGTGAGGCTGAACTCTTCTGGTAGTTCTGTAGAGCAGAAGGTTTAGAAAGCCAAGGTGCTTTGATATCCTTCCCTTTGCCCAGCTGCCCTTTAAGTCCTTAGTGTCTTAATAAAATGCTAAAACTTGTCCCTCCTGACAGCCTTGCAAATACCACAGCAAGGAGTCGCTCATAATTCATATTTACAAATATCTTTTCTCTTTTCCAATGCCAGCTGCTTGGGGCTGTTAGCATTTCCTCTGTGTGTCTGCTCATCAGATCAACACAGATTCAAATCCCTTTTAGGCTTAATCTAGCTCAATGAAGTTCTTGTTCTGTTGCTCCCTGGTCTAAAGCGATTCATTTTGTCAGACTGATACTTTTCACCATCACCAAAACCTCCCCCAAATATTTTGAATTTGTTCTTGTGCAGATTGGATCATGTGATCATTCACGTGGGAGCACTGAGTCTGCCAGAGTCCCAAGAGCTGGTGTGTATATGATATGATTCCTTCTCACTGTGTAATGCATATAAAGCAGTTGTACCTTCACATACTTTCCATTCTCTCCTTTATAGGCAAGACACGCAGCAGCCATAGGTGCTAGTGCTATTGCTGTCATAGCCCCCTCCTTCTTCAAACCCACAAAAAAAGGTGAGTAGATGAGATATTTTTTTTTGGATGGGTGTGGGGGGGTGGGTGTCATTCAATCCAAGAAGGGCATTGAGGGGCTGGAGCGTGTCCAGAGAAGGACAGCAAAGCTGGTGATGGGTCTAGAATGCAAGTGTTGTGAGGAGCAGCTGAAGGACCTGGGGTTGTTTAGCCTGGAGAAAAGGACCTTCTCCCTCTGGAGCCAGGTGGGGTTTGTCTCTTCTCCCAAGAACAAGGAATAGGACAAGAGGCAGTGGCCTCAAGTTGTGCCAGGGGAGGTTTAGGTTGGACATTAGGAAAAATTTCTTGACTGAAAGGGTTGTGAATCCCTGTCGCAGGCTGCCCAGGGCAGTCCCCATCCCGTGAGGGGTTTCAAAGCCATGGAGTTGTGGTGCTGAGGGCCATGGTTTAGTGGTGACCTGGCAGTGCTGGATTAATGGCTAGACTTGACCTTAAATGTCTCTTCCAACCAGAATGATTTGGTGATTGCCAGACCCACTGAGGCCCAAATCTTTATCATAGATACAGGATTAATGCCATCCTCTCTTTGGAAAATATTATGGTGATAATGTTTGCCCACCTGTTACGTCTGGCGCTGTACAAAAGCAAAATCTAGAAGGAGAGCCATTGTGAAAGTGGGAAATGCTAGAATTATCCCAGTAAGATGATTGGGGGGTGTCTTTTGGATGGAAATACTCCCATCTTCTGAATAGGCAGTATGTAGTTCACACTTGATCTGGGCCGCACTAGGAAGCAGTTGATTCCATGCTGGACACTAGCCAAGTTGGTAAACTGTTGATACAGAGGCGTGCCTCTTGTTACTGAGGTGATCACATTTGGTTCTGTGCATGTCCGGTTACCTCAGAACTGATAAATTGAGCTTATTATATAATGGACGTAATATAAAAGAACCACACGAAGTGGAGGTTTGTAATAGAAATGGTAGAAGTTGTCTGAAGGAATTATGAATGGAAATGTTCATATGAAAGCAGCAGAAGAAACCAGAATGGATTGCCTGAATGGCTGGTATTGATAGTGACACAACCACTGGCCATCAAACCAGTAAGCACAAAGGAACGGCACAAAGATCAGCAGAAGACCTTGCTAATAGTAGTAGGATGGCAGTGAGGTTTCAGTCAGTGTTTTTTTTTTTCCGTTCCTCTTCCTGCTGTGCCAATGGGAAGCTTGCCTAAGATCTGTGAAAGATGCCGTGACCAATGCTCTCAGGAGGAATGTCAACCATAATAACTCTGCTTCCTAAAATGGTACCAGAAAGTTGTCAAAAAATGTGTTCATCACCATCGAGCAGTAGCTCAGGGAGGTGAATGTGAACACGATGCCTTGTCCTCTGTGTTGCACACAAGTGATCCTGTTGAGACAGCTTCGGCACACAGCTCTTGCATGACTGAGAGCATGCTTGAGTTACGCCTGTAAGAGAATGAGTTACTGAAATCCATGTGGTTTAAAATAAATATTGTCTTTGCCTTCCCTAAGGTCTTACACTGAGTTTTGTTTCATTTAACTGTGGATGTGTAAAGGTTTTTCTGTGACTTGCTGTGCATGATACGCAAGCTGTAGGTGGCCTCTCTGCAGACCCTGGCTGCTGTGATTCTGAACTGTCTTTCACCATCAATAGTCTCCTTCTCTCATGGGGGTACTTGCTTGTTTTCTTCCAGATGAGCTGATTGCTTTCTTACAGAAGGTTGCGTCCGAAGCCCCTGCGGTTCCATTTTATTACTACCATATTCCTCCTCTGACAGGTGTGAAGAGTAAGTAGTACTTAGTCAGCTCTTCCTGAACCTGTAGGCTTATAGCAACCTGAGAATCCTGGTGGCTGCTTTGATGAGTCTTCCAGTAGTATGTGGCCTCTGCTCCTGTCACATGCAAGCTGTAGTGGAAAGGATCGTGAATCCAAGGCTGGAAAATAAATTGAATTCCTGTTCACTGGAAAAAAGTCAGAGCTCATTAGTACTGAAGAGATGGGACAGAGGACATGATGCTGACCGTGGCTTTGCAAGTAGTGTGGACCATGATAAGTAATTGCCCCGGATAACTGTAGTTGATTTTTTTTTTTAATTTTTTTTTAAATAGTTAACCATGATCTCAGCACACTGACTGCATGGTTGTGTTTGCTAGTAAATTATGTGTGAAACCACAGTGCTTCTCAGGTCTTACTATTTAGTGGAGAAATGAGGAATAGAATACAGATCATTGGTTAATTGCTCTAGAGAGTGGGTAATGTGTTTCTGGATGTATGAATCTATTCTTAAATACATTGTTGCCAGTTCATTCCTAAACTTTCACTTCCCAGGGGTTTTTACCTTCTAATCTACTAAAATGGATGCTTCAAAGAAGGCAGAAAGATGTCTTTAGGATAACTCTGGGAAATAATCACACTGAAGTTGTCTTACTGGTTATTTTAGGGCTGTATAGTTTACCAGCCTTAGGCCAAAAGTGAACAGCTTGTAAAACAGTAAATAACCCTCGTGGGGACAGGACAGGGAAATCGCCCAGAACAGGGGTGTGTTTCTTCATATGAGACTGCTGTTCTGCACAGTTCGTGTTGAAGAGTTGCTGGATGGAATAAAAGAGCAGATCCCCACCTTCCAGGGTGTGAAGTTCAGTGACACAGACCTCTTGGACCTTGCACAGTGTATAAACAAGAATGAGAGAGAACAGTTTGTGTTTCTTTATGGTGTGGATGAGGTAAGTGGCCTGTCTTAAAAAAAAAAAAAAAAAAGTCTTTCTTCTATGGCATTGTCTTGCTTCAGCCTTGGGGGGAAAAAAGTAACCCTGGACATTCAGTGCCAGGTAGTTTTGCTGCTCCCTCCCTCCACCCCTATTTTGTTTGTTTGTTTGTTTGTTTATTTTGTTTCATGAAGTAAAAATTACCTTTTTTCTCCTCCCGCCCCCCAAACTAGCAACTGTTGAGTGCACTGGCAATAGGGGCAAATGGAGCAGTTGGAAGGTCAGTATTGCTTGAACTCCCTCCTTTTGACACATGCACTGTATTGTTTTATCTTCCACTACCTACAGAGTATTTCTCTATTTTCTGCTGTCACAGTGGAGGGGTTTTTAGGGTGGGGCTGTACAGTAGCGAGCAGACAAGTAAGCTTGCTCCAGTGCTAGTGATGGGACAGTCCTGTAATCTGGGATCTCAGATTATGTTCATTTGGGTGATTATTGCTTCAGTCTGTAAGATGACCCCAAGGTTTCAACATATATCTTTATCCTCACAGCAACTTTTTAAAGTAGAGAATCACTTTAGTCTTCATTAATAAAGGTAAGGAACCAAAACCCAGGGAGGTTAAAATCATTAGTTGACATGAGAAGCCTGTGAGGGAAAGGGCTCTGATGAGTTTAAATTTAGATGAATTACTGTGTGACAACTGTGTTCTTGTGTAGATGGACTATTAAATGAACAAGCAATTGGAAAATTAAGTGCTTGACTTTCCATATTATTTGTGTCTTTTTAATTTTGAAAAGCAGTTCCTTGGAAAGAACAGGGAAGAGAAATCTGCTTCTCTTCTGCAGAACTTGGCATCCTTCAGATACTTGACAGTATAAGTCACACATAGACTGCATGAATCTATCATAATAACGGCATTCTTACAATGTCAACAGTAAAAGCCTGTGGCAGCTACTTTTGTGTTGGTGGTTCTAAGCTCCTCTTTTGCATTTACCAATTCCATTTTTGGTTTGGTGGTGTTGTTTGTTTTTTTTTTGGCAGTACATACAACTATTTGGGCCAAAAAAACAATCTGATGTTGCAAGCCTTTGCAAAGCGAGACCTTGTGTTAGCACAGAAGTATCAGGTACGGTATCATCACTGTCCCAGTAGGAGCAGCCTTCTTTCTGCTCTGCCTTTATTGGGGCTGTTTTTCATGTGGTTTTGTCATCCATACACTGAGGTAGCTTTATTAAAGCAAAGGCCTTTCAGCTCCAACTCCACAGCTTGTTACTCATCTCTCCTTGCCTTCTTGACCAGTCTTTACAAACTTTTAGCCAAGATCTGCCTTACTTTGTCTTCACCTCTAATCTCATCTCTGCAGAATGAGTAGTGGCCTGGCCTTTCTCCTCAAACAAGCCCACAGGGGCCAAACCCCTTTACTAGGAATATTCTGGTGATAACTTACATGATGCAGTGCAGATAATTGTCTCAAATCAGCCCTGCCTTGACCTGCTTTGGTCTTGGGCAGATGTATGAGGAGTTCTGCGCAATCAGCGTACGATCTATATCAAATGTTTTCATGGGATGTTTGAGATGTACTTCTTTTGCCTCTAAATAGAAGTAACTGGAGGATGAGAGTCTAAAAGACATCTGAAAGATGATCTGCTCTGGGAAATCTCTTCACTAGACAGTGGATATTCAGATTCATAGAACTTTAGAGTCCAATGTGAGACTTACCTGTGTTCCCACACTGCTTGCAGTGAGGGACCACTTCAACCTGAGTGATACACTGAAATGGTTTTCTTCTATCCATCTCTCCCCTATTCCAGTGGAATTAAATTAGTATTTCCCATAGACCGACCAGGTGGCCAAAGAGTTTTTCTCAAAGCTGTGCAACAGTTGTGTAAGCTGCAAATTTAATAGCTCTAGATGCTTTTACATGTTAAATTTTGAAGGAGTTAATAAACTACTGTCTGTCTTTTCTAGTTTCTCACTGGGGAATTTCTGAACTTTGTCATCAAATTAGGTAAGCCTGCCTGTTTCCCTCGTTATATCTAAAAATGCCAATTTAGTGTTCCAGAAACTCCCATGTTTCTGTATCCTCGGAACTTCCTTCCTGAAAGATTTTGCAGGGAGAAAAATGTGTCTGCTGTTTCCCAAGTTAGTAGCAGCTGGGAGCTCAACAAAGGGAGCTGGCCAAGCATCCATTAAACATTCCACTCTCACTTCCTTCCCTCCTGTGGATCTCACAGCTCTAAAGCTGTGACTCTGTGGTTTACCCTTTTCTTATCCTGACACTTTCTATGGGTTGTTTTGTTGTTGTTCTGTCTTCTAAGGCTCATTTCTAGATTCACTTAGACGGAGTCATTTTCCTGAAATGCCAGTAGGAAAACAGCTCCAATACTTGTCTCTTCCTCCCTTGCTATAATTTAAGAGTAACTCTATTCAAGGCAGTACAAGGGCAAAGCATTTTAAAATGGGATGATTTTTTGAAACAAACCTGACTTCTAATATCAAAAGCAATTAAAACCAACCAAGTCAGAGTAGCAGAGGGAGACTGAATGGGACATTTCATGGTTTTACTTAATGAAGTGTTCACTGTGTTCTTGCTGGGTGTAGGCAAGCCCCAATGAATCAAGGTGAGCCTGGTTGTATTTCTTGGGTTAAAAGTCAGAGGAAATGCATCATTATTTAGCCTTACAGATAGAGGCAAACCCTGAATTTCCAGAGGCACGTAAGGAAACTTGAGCTATGGACCTCTCGAAGAGAGGCCTCTCAAAGTTTCCCATGGTGGTTTAAGCTGGTATATAAATGCAGTAAGTAGGAGTAATTTTTATTGCAATGTCATTTCTGTCTGCAAGCACAATAATCTCTTTTTAGTTACATTTTTTCACTTGTTTTCACATAAACCTGGTTTATGCCGGATTACACAGAAGCTCCATGCTGCTGCTTTTTTGGACACCTGTATAGATTTGGACACTTCTATATACTTGCTGTAAGCAAAATGATCTGTAGGCATCCTGATTTTGCTTTTGCCCACCCAGGTTTTGGTGTTGCCCAGACTAAAGCTGTGATGACTTTTGTTTCTGGCATTCCCATGGGACCTCCACGGCTTCCACTTGTTGATGCTTCTGAGGAGTTCATCGTCAAGGCCAAAGCCAAGCTGGATAGCATTGTGTGGCCTTATGGCGACTGATGTTCACTTCCATGTTGGTCTGGAAGTGGAGGCTCCTTTTCTTGTGTCATGTGGCGCATTCTCCACATGATGTGATTTCTTTCAGGGATTTGGCAATGTGCCTGAGCCCTGCTTTTGTTGGTGCAGGTGCAGCCACTTTTTTTGTGTAACTTCACTCTGCTCTCCTGGAGCTCTGCACATTCCAGGAGTAGCTGGTATCTTTTAACAAAGAACCAACAGATTTTCCCCGGGTGGAGGATACTGACTCCTTTTGTCTAGAAAGGAGTAAGATCTGTGTCCACACTGCCTCCAGCTAGGTTATGTTTTGTCCTCGCCATTCAGGAGCACTACAGTGTGTTTAAACAATGGTATGACACTAGCTGGTTGCTGAGACCAGTATCTTTTTTATCATATTTTCCTTACAATAAAAATAAAGCCACAGTTGAACTGTGCCTCTCTATTGTGCAATGCAGAATGCGGTCTCACATGTTAACATTGAAAGGTGATCTTACACCCTGGATGTAAACTCTCTCCCCCGGATTGAGCTCTTGCTGTCTGACGCTATGTGTAGCTGTCAAACATGAGGTCCCATGCCCTCTGCCTCTCAGCCTGTACCTCCTGACAGCACTCCTGCATGCAGAAATGATTGCAGGGGATGGCTGGATGGAAGGAGGAGAGGAGTGAATGCAGAAGTGTGTCACTACCTGCTCATAACATGAGGACATGAAAAAATTTTCTAACTTCCTTTCACTATGTAACCACTAAGCAAGAAATACATAGTAATAAAGGCTTCCTTCTCCCCACCCCCCCTTTGAGTTTACAGGAAATTTAGGGAAGCTCATCAAATTAATGGTAACAGGGAGAAATCAGCCCTGGGTGCTGTGGGCAGGTGGGGGCCAAGTAGGCTGGTACAACATCCAGGCCTGTGGCAGAGGGGCTGGAAGCTGCCTGGTGGAAAAGGACCTGGGGGTGTTGGTTGACAGCTGGCTGATGGAGAGCCAGAGTGTGTCCAGGTGGCCAAGAAAGCCACCAGCGTCCTGGCTTGGATCAGCACTAGTGTGGCCAGCAGGACCAGGGCAGGGAGCACTCCCCTGGACTCGAACACTGGATGGGAGGAAACATTCTCAAGTTGTGCCAGGGGAGCTTTTGGTTGATAAGGAACAATTTCCTCAAGGAAAGGGTTGTGAAGGCCTGGCCCAGTCTGCCCAGGGCAGCAGTGGAGTTCCCATCGCTGGAGGGGTTTCAAAGCCATGGAGATGTGGTGCTGAGGGCCATGGTTTAGTGGTGCCCTGGCAGTGCTGGGTTAGCAGTTGGACTCCATGATCTGACAGGTCTCTCTTTTCCAAGCCAAACCGTTCCATGGTAAGGGGTGAATTTTGCCGGCAGCCGTGGTCGCTCCTCTCTAACCAATGCTCTCCAGGCTGGGGAGCGCGCTGTGCCGCCGTGGCCCGGCCGTGACATTGAAACGCGGCCCTCGTCCCGCGGCTGCTCGGTCCGGCCC
>JANHFX010025573.1:0-31414 GCA_027560015.1 Chloroceryle amazona
CGTTACCGTGAGGTACAGACCGTCAGGCGCACGGTGACAATGGTGGGTCTTCCCTCGCTCTAGGGCCTCCGGAAAACGGCTCCTTTCGCCTTCCCAGACTAAGCCCCCAGCTCCTCCACTTGAAGCCTTTCCCCCCCTCTCCTGCCCCTTCCCTACCCTTCCAAACAGCACCCTCATTTCAAGTAGAGAATGCTTGGGGGTGGAACAGACCTCCAAAGGCCAGCTGGTCCAAGGCCCCTGCAGTGAGCAGGGACATCCTCAACTAGAGCAGGCTGGTCAGAGCTCCATCCAACCTGACCTGGGATGTCTCCAGGGATGAGGCCTCCACCACCTCGGGGGGCAACCCCGTCCACCTTGACCCACCTCCATCTCACCTCTCTCCTTCCCTTTGAGCCGTTTTGCTGGCTCAAACATCCCACTCCCCCGTCTGCTCCTTTCACCACACTCTTGGACATCAGGCAACTGTCTCCACTGAGTATCGGCCACCAGACACCATGAAATCTTTGCTGAGCAGGTGCAAGAAACAAAAACACTTCTGTAAGAGTCATCTATACGAACGTGTGAGCTTTCTTACCAAAACAGAAGCGCCGAGTCTATTATGCTGGGATGAGTCCTTTGATCTTCCAAGGCAGAAAAGACCAATTATTTCTCAACAGAAAAAAAAAAAAAACAACCACAATTACAATTTTAACAAAGCTTTCAGAAATAACCCTCTACCAACATTTTCAACCAAAAATGCAGGATGTAGCCAGTGTGAGAAATCTGCAATTCTGACAAAATTGTAAGCAGTTGACAACTACCTCAGGAAGCACAGGACACAACAGCAGTGGAGGCAAGGGGAGCACTTAAATCCCACTGGAAATAGCACTGATAACGAAAAAGTCACAGCAATCACTGCTAGCAGACAAAACAGCTCTTGTTTTACTTCCACCCAAGCCAAATCCCACCCTGAACACACAATAATGCATTTATAACTATCTCTGTTCACAGAGGGAGCTTGGATGGGCTCCCCCATAGCATGGAAACCTATAGATATTTTCCACTTACATGCACAAGGCCAAGATTTCATTCCTGGGAATTGGTGACGACACCCGAACCCTGAACACAAGAAAAAATTGCATCTGCGCTTCCAAAATAAACAACAGCACAATACCTTCCAGCTGAAGTGATTTGGCCTGCGCACCACTGGACTTCTGCCTTCAGCACCAGGGCCAAAAGCTGTGTTAGCTGGTAAAGATTTCTTGGCTCTTGCTGTGGATCTTGCTGCCGAGGGAACTGCTCAGCAGCTCACGTGGCATTTCCAAACAGACATGCGAGACAGGCACAATATTTGGTTGGCAGCTGGCACTTCTGTGCAAGCATCTGAAGGCCACAGGTTAAATCCACACTGGCAGCAGCCCCCAGGTGGCACAGCTGGGGGAGGTAAGGCAGCTGGACAGGGACAAGGATGGAGATGGCGTCGGTTTTGGGAGAAGACAGCTTGGACATGTGCTCCAGAAGATTTCTCTAGTCATATCCATTAACACCAGGTACTTCAGGGCAGTACATTAACACTGAAGCAGTACAGATACCACCAGATTTTATTTTTCTTTTAAAAATCAGGTCACAAAGCCCAGATGTTTTGATTTTTAAACATTAAGGACTGGTACTCCTAGGACAACTACATCATCTTCAAGCTAATGTACTGACAATGTGTTATTGGAGTAGTTTTAAGACTTGACTTCATGGATTTAGACATATGTAAGAAATGGGAGAATGCCTGGAGACTAAAGATTATGCCCACAGTGCACGTTCCCCCTCGGTATCTCCAAGAAGCCCCACAGAGCCCAGCTGTCCACTTGCACTCCATCTGTATGCTGCCAAACTGGATCTTCAAGTCTGCCATGGATTTACCTGCAGAATCCAAGCCCTTTTCTGTCTCTTTCCTCTCCTCGATACAAAACTTCTGTTTCCAAGATTCTTCTCCTTCAAGCCATCAGCATTTGGGCTCCTCCTGCAGAGACAGTACCCTGCCCTGGGCACAGCAGCACCTGCTCCATCGGGGTCACTGCTTCCAGTGCCTGTTCCGTGTATCAGTGCTTCGTTAGCTGTAATGATAGGCAGGAATTTTCCTTCCAGATGAAGCTGGTGGAAATACTCAGGTGTGGTTCACCTGATGCAAACTGCTTTGTCTTTTTTCCATGAATAAGCTGCAGTTATCTTTATATAGGCCCAGGCAGCTTTAATTTTGAATTCATACTGTGCCAGTGTCCACACACTACAACATCTATACATTCTTACATTGACTTTTAGACCTTGCATCACAACACTCTTACCAGCTTTTCCTAAATTTCATGGAGTAAAGCTTCCCTTAAAAATCATTAAGTTGACATAACCCAGAAGTTTGTTTCATAACCTTTGGCTGTCAAACCCACCATGCTCCCCCGAGATCAGGTCAGGCAATGCACAGCAGATGATGGGCTCTGGGCACTTAGCAAGCCATCGCACTTACACCTAGAGAACCGTGTACCATTAAACCTGAAATGCACTGAAATCAGGAGATACATTCAGCCAGTGAAATCATACCATTCCATTACAGTTTTATTTCTCCTTTCAACACTACTCGGTAATGTTCAAATAGTAAAGTTCACTTAAAATTGAACGCAAAAAGCTTTTGCGAACCCTGGATCTCCCGCTCCATTCTGTACAATACACGACTCGTGTCACTGCCTCAAAGGCAGTTTTGTTCTCAAACTCTATGTGCACTGACTGCAACATCTCTCTGATGAGGAAAAGCTGAGAGCCCCGGGGCTGTCTAGCCTGGAGAAGACAGAGAGGATCTTATAAATGGTTACAAATATCTGAAGGGGATCTCCTATCTCACGGAGAAGGGGCCAGGCTCTTTTCAGTGGTGCCCTGGAATAGGACAAGAGGTAATGGTAGCAAGGTGAAAAAACAGGAAGTTCTACCTCAACATGAGGAAAAACTTCTTCACTGTGAGGGTGACAGAGCCTGGAACAGGCTGCCCAGAGAGGGTGTGGAGTCTCCTTCCTTCTCTAGAGACTTCAAGACCCACCTGGATATGTTCCTGCGCTGGCAGGGGGGTGGACTCCATGATCTCGAGATCCCTTCCATCCCCCACCATTCTATGGATCGATGACTCACTAGCGTATTGTGTGGCAGCAAACCTTGGACTACTCATTATCCTAAATAAGGGCAGGTTTAATGAACTGGATAAAGTTCAGCAAATTTCCCAGCAACATTGGTAGAAATGGGGAGAGGAATGAGAACATGCAAGACACCCAAAAAGGCAGAAGCACACTTTCAAAATCTGTGATTTCAGGCAAAGATATTAAAGATGGTTTCAGAATTTTACTTGCATCCTGAAGAGTAATTAGTGGAGTTCAATTTAAATAGCTGGTTTTGAAAAGAAATGGAAGCAGCTGCGCTTAGCTGTTGCCATTGCAAAAATCCATTCCAGTACATACTGAACTATGAATAACATCACAGAAAACTCGTAAAATGTTCAACTCAGTTCAACGCCAAAGTGCAGTTGAAAGACTCAAAACTAATCAACAGAGTGGGAGAAGCCGGACTCATGATATAAAGCCCTGATTTCATTTACCCCAACATCACTGATTTCAGCAGAAGTACTTATTTACCTAACTGCAGGAACTTAACATCTGAAATGTTAACAAGGAGAGGCCTTCAAAGTAGGAATCTCCCACCTGCTACACACAAAACAACCTCTTTAGACTCCAATTTTAGGCTTGCAAAGTTTGTCAGGTATAGTGCAGGTTTCCAAAGCACTCCAAGAACCCAGCACTGCGTAGGTGTAACTATAGATGTTAGAGGCATCTGTTTACATTACAGAGCAGCCACGGGTTCTGGAGGGGATACTCCTACCAGGAAACTGTGCTTCTGCTGAGTTTCCTTTGGGCAGTTCCCCAGGCACATCCTACCAGAGCTGCAGATGCAGCATGTTCTCCAGCTGCCCAGTCAGATCCCCATCCCACCTAGGCATGTCCCCACGCTCCCTCAGCTTAGTACAAGACTTACAGCAGCACTGTCCCCAGCACCATTTTACGTGCCAGGACATGTGGTAGAACAGATGATATGAAAAAACAGAGCTGACAGGAGAAGTTTAGTTAGACCAGCGCGATTCAAAAGACCATGCATGGGGATTTCTACTGTAAGTTTCCTGCTTGTATTACTGAAGCTGGAGCATCCACAGGGGAAATCTTTACTTTTTTTTCCTTCTAACACTCTTGGCTCATAATCAGCAGTGAGGTTTTATGAGCTGAAAAGACAGAGGACAAGATCTTTAAGTTTCCTCAAATATGTCTAAAGCAAATGAGCGTGCTTTTGACTGTTAGCTTCTAGGAAAATTCATTTGCACTTAAACCAAGGACTAACCATCCTCACTTCCATGAGATTCAGAAAGCAAACCCAAACACTGTCATTTTATAACTTTCACAGGACTTTCTGAACATGGCTAACAGTTCAGCATCCTGCCCAAGTAAGATTTCACATGAATTTATAAACAATGCAATCTGCTAATATACATTTCATAGATAGGCAAACCTAGTGTCACACAATGTGACATTATAGATAACGGTGGAAAATAAGACTAGAAGCCACACTGTAAAGCGTACTCCTGTCATAAAACACAAGGCATTTTAATCCATGAGAACATGTACATAAAAGCCACAGACTCTGCAGAGTATCACAGGTTCAATACATAAAACCAGGCTTCAAACTTCATCAGCATTCACCTCAAGAGTGTTCACCATGGGTTGGCAAACACAGCTTTAAAGTTTTTCCTTCCAAATCAATGTTGAAATGCACACAGAGTATCATGAAACTTAGAGGGACTCAGGTACTGATTTATTTTTAAATCTAAGTATTTTAGTTCCCGTGTTTTCAGTTTAAACACAAAGAAATCAGTGACAGGCTCACTGCTAGAATATACTAGGGTGGTAACCTACCCCTTTTGGAGAAAGCAATGTCATTCGATGTTAAGATTTGTAGGGGTGGGGTTTCTCTCTTCAAAGCCAAGAGTCACTTTTTAGTTACATTAACCTTAAACCAACAAGCCACTTCTAGTTTCAAATCAAGTTTTATATTTTGCATTTACTATCTGAGGATTCACAAATACTAGAGTTAAAAAGCAGATAAAAACCATGGTTTTAATCTTTTAACAAGACACACAGAGACAATAAACACATCCCTTCTGTAAGGTACAAAGCATAATACAGCTTTGAAGAGAATTCTGGTAGGAAACTCTATTTCAGGCTTGCCTACATAAATCAGGGGAATTTGTCCAGCACCCCTTACTTTGAACTCAGAGAAAGCTCTGACTCACTCCTTTTTAATACTTTCTAGTATTAAATTATTCATAGGGTCAACTTTTATCCCTAATCTTGTGGAACATTTCTCAATACCTCCAACGTGCCAAAATACAGCCTGCAAAACTCCGGCAGTGACATTTAACCATGCAGGAACTGAATTACAGGCTAAGTAATTCCAGTAGTGCTCCTACCTTGCATTAGTTATACCAAGACCTCTTCATAAATTGCACTGAGAAACAAGACCAAGTGTTTCAAAGCTTTGCAATTCAAGTGGTTGATTTTTTTTTTAAATTAGTATTTTATGTTGTTTTGTGCACCTGACAGTGAAGTAAAAACATTTCCTTCAGTTAAATGCATATTTTGATTAAAAAACTCCCAAAACTTATTGCAAAACTGATCTTACTTCTTGAGTTTCTTCAATTTTATTCTATGAAGAAGAAAGGCATTTTATCTTCCTTTTATATTGCCTTTAAGTTTTTTTAAAAAGACAAATGTTGCCTTTTCCCCCCCCTCCAGGGTACATGCAGGATTTAGAAACAGCTTTGATAAAATAAAGTACAACATGAATTACAACTTGAGATGACAAAATATGGTTTTCGATAATCAGTTTTACAACAAACAACTCAATTTGTTACAATATTCATATATTCCCTTAGAAATTAATTAAGAAATCATCATCAAAACCTTAAGAGCATTCCAAGCCCCTCTGGATTATATGTAGTTAGGGACTGATGGGGGGTGCAGCCAAGAAGTCTCAGTTTTTTGTGAATTATGCTGTCTGGTACAGACCTGAAGATACAAGAAGGAAAAGGTACTTGGCACATGGCACCAACATCTCTCAGTAAATATTAAAACAAGTAGAGAGTACAGAAATCAAAGCTTTTTACAATACAGGGGAGCATTAAAAATGATACCTGAGGTCAGTGTGTGTTTCTGCTAAGAACTGGATACAAACGCAACAATTGCTTGTGCATGAAAAGCAAGTGCAACTCTGTTGACTGGAAACATACATGAAGTAAACACAGTAAAACAGGGTATGAAAAATGAGAGATACGGCCTAAATAACTGAATCACAACCCACAACTTGAGTACCTCTATCTATTTTCCACAATTAAAATAGTTATGGAAGAATGCCAGTTTCTACAGCCTCAGTAAACGAGGATTTAGACCTAACTGGATACTTCTAATTTACATCTTGCCTTCCTTTTGTTTAGAAGTCATTCGGACAGAAAAGACTCCTGCAATACCTTCCAGTCAGTTTGCTGCGCAAACACTTCACTGAAACATCCGTTTTTCATCCTATGCAGCTTGTCAGACGCTTGTTGCCAGATGCTGTGACATTTTACAATGTATTTAAAGCACAGTATCTTGTACCTTGCCAAATGTCCACGTATACAGCTTAGAGGGCAGGTTCTAGATTGTTTCTTACAAGGCCATAAGGCAAAAAGATGCTGGAAGAAACGGACTCAGAAGTCAACGTGAACACCGCATCACCTTATATACTGACCATAAGTCATCTTCAAAACGCAATATACGTTCAGCAATATATGGTGGTCCTCTGACCTCAGCTATCGAGCATTTCAAAATGTGTAAGCTACTGCTGCACTTCCAGAACAAGGTCTGGTTACAGGCATACCGCAAGGTTACAGTAATTTGCTCACTTCTGAAAATGCTCTTTTTAAGCAATTTGAGAGATGGCTCATGGACTTTTGTACCCTTATTCCACAGAGCACATAAACCCAAGTAGGAGGGAAGACTAATCTAGGAGTAGTATCATAGAAACTTTAAGTCTGTCTGAAATTCGCTATAGTTTTAGATAACTAGTCGCAAATAGAACAGAAATTTCTCCTACAAAACCATAGCTTATACCTGAAAAATGAAAGAAGCCCTAATCCATACTAAGATAGCAAGAGTCCAGGAAATAATGTTGGACCTCAGCCTTCTCAGGGTATTTGCAAACATACAGGACAGACTGATTCTCCACAGAACATCAGCTTTCAATTTAAAGCAAGCAGCAAGGCAAAAACATTTCCATCATCTGACTGTACAACAGTGCTCTAGTACAGTAGCTGTAGAATGTAACAGCAGCTCCGAGAGGTTGATTCCATCTTTACAGTCTAAGGTGTGTTTGTGTAGCCTCCTTCTGCTTTCAGATTCAAGAAAAACCTCAAGTAGAAATACTTCCACAAAGGTATATTGCAAAATTATATGATCCTTTTAATAACCAAGAGGATTATTTTCCCCGCAGTCAGTACCCGAGCTGGAAGATTTGAACACCACAATAAATGGTATCAGTTGGTCTTTCCCATCACGCTTGATAACCCAACATTAAAGGAAACAAATCACCTATAGAATGAAAAAGATCTGCTTCGTTGAACGGACCAAAGAAACCACAAGGAGCATTTTTCACGGCACACTACCCCAGTAATAATTCTCCATTTATTAAGGTCAAAGAACCAGCTACTCAGCTGGAGGACGGTGCCTTTTCATCATCACCTGCAGTATTTTAACTTCTGGAGTTGGCTCTAGTAAGCCAAACTCCATCTAGGAAACATGAGCATTGTTCAGTGTTTCGTGACTTGTGATTCTTACATAATTTCCACCCAGCCCTGCTCCAGAAATTATATATTTAAAGAATGGGTAAACATTCAACAAGCAGCTGTGCATTTCTCAAACTACTTCAATTATACAAACAGGGTTAACACAGGCAAACAACAGAATGCCAAGCTAAGAGGAGGAAAATAAGCAAAGCTCTACAATGCAGATGCGAATGCAATTTGCTCCTTTAAATTTTCCTTTTTTGTTAGTCAGCTTAAGTATCCTAACTTAGCTGTTTAACTGTGCATCTACTGTCTCAGAAACCAAAAAGAACAAACCCAAAGGTTATGTATTTTCGAATTTTGTAAATTTTAAAGCAACATTATTTTAAGCCAGGAGATAAAGCAAGATTGTGTCTGAACAGTTACTGTATCTGTGTAACTGTCACGATTTGAATGTGTGTGACAGTATGACTTGGCACTGACGCTGCTGCAACACGTGCACCAGTCTGGCTTCTGTATCATCTGCTCTCACCCTTTTTCCCCTTTCCTCCTCCTTCCTTCCCTGCAAGCGGCTGGGAAAGACAGCTGCCGGGGATCTGGCACCAGTGGGAACCTGGGTTCACACAAAGAATAGCGACTGAGGACTTGATTTCAGAGAGAAATATTCAAAGGCCATCACCCATCACTACAGAACAGTCAGTTTACTCTGAACTCTCTGACAACTCCATTAAGCGGTTTTTCCTCTAAAAAAAAATACAGTATGCAACCCTGATGTTTTAGTGACAGCTTGACTAACAAGATACAAGGTAAAGCAATGTTTCTTCCCACAGCATATCAGGAATAATTTAATAGCCAAGAAGATTCAAGCTCAGCTTTAATCAAAGCCTGAGTGGCTGTGTATTTAAGCAAGAATAACTTGTATTCAAATAATCATTACTGATGTCAAATTAACTTAACTCGTGACACTTTAAATGTCAGTGAGCAGAGCATGTCATTCACATCCATGACCTGGAGCAGCACACATCCCCAGCAAGATGATCGCATCAGCATTCACACATCAACATCAAGTCCTGTTTCTCTTTCAGGTAAAACATCCAGTAAACACTCTTCAGCACTTTTTTTTTTTTCATTTGAAGAGATGGTAAAAGCATGTGTCTGGATTTTATTCATGATACTGAAAAATAAATTACCTTTTTTTTAAGCAATCATCTAGATTGACCAAAGTTGGCTGAATGAAATGCAATGGAAGACCTTCCCAGCAGCTCTTGCTTTGCTGTTGCCTTTTTCTGAACAAACCCATGATTCCATAGGGTAACCCTTAAGTCTGCCAGTGTTGAACAGGCACCACGTATGATGATCAGAACAAATAAGTTCTCAGTTTCAAAAGAACAACTTCCTTTTGCTATTACAGCAGGACTCCAGATCCCAAGGTGTATCTCTCTGTGAAGGTTCACGTTGGAACAAGGCAGTTCTTTGCAAACCCCCTCCATTTTTTTCGAAGTACACTGAATAAAGATTGCCTCTACCTTGCAATGTAAGAACAGTGCAACAAAATCTTTTATTGCTGACCAGGAAACAGTTCCACGTGATTAACACAAAGACTTGCCCTTGTTCAAAAACAGTCAGATAATTAAGAAGTATCAGACACTAATCATGTCCATACAGTTTAAGTCTGCTTCCTTGTGTACAAACACAAGAAAAACAAATAATTGATTTTCTGCAAAACTAAGCCTTACTCACTGTGAGACTCTTTTGGCGAGTGAAATGAAGGAAATGGTTCTTAGACAGTCTCACGAAGTTTTCTTAGTAAGGAAAAGGGTTCTGAAGGAAGAGCACGCCTGAAAAATCTTAAATATACACAAGGAGGCAGGACAGATGAAAAGCTACACGTAACCTTAGATTTACAGCCTTACTACTGCAACTCTGCAAAATACAAAATGGTTTTTTGTATGAAAAAGTTTAAATAAAACATCTTTTACATGATTGCAAGTGCATAGTTTACAAGTTCAGCCTTGTATGCCTGTTGTCAGTTTTACAGCAGAAGGGACAATGTTTCGACAGATGACAATACAGGATAAGCCCTTTATCATGTTTCGCTTTTATTGAACATTTTCTGCAAATGCAGATTACAACCTCGCTTCAGGTTGCACGCATCAACTTAAGCCATGATAAATCAATACTTTTTGAAATCCAAATCCGAGTGGTAAGGGGTTAGGTAGTGGTTGGTTTCTGTAGTTAGAGAAATTACAACAGTGTAACAGTCACTCATAAAAGCAGTATGGTGCAAGAGGCTCTTTGGTGCCAAAAAATTGTCAGTGATGCATTTATGAACGCTACTGAGTAGAAAGCAATCCAAATTACAACTCTTCCTCGCAGTGCTAGAGAAACATTAAAGGACACTGGAGACTCCTGTATCTTGAGCAGTCTGCGAAGAAATATCACCATTCAAGAAAAGCTGTATAAAAATCAATGACAAAAGACTTAAATGCAAAAGTATAGCCTATCTTTCATCCTGAAATACAGGTCAGGTATGGCCCAGCTCTACAGCAGGCATATTAAATAATCAGATTTAAGGTGATCTACACTGAGACCTGAAAGATCACTGCCTTAATCTTACACCCATTTATATGGGCATTTATGTGGCAATGTACTTGCATCTTCTAAAACTTCAGTAGTGCCTAAAGAACATACTGCTTACATACCAGCATGCATCTGAAACGTAGTCGTATGTCAAACACCTAGAATTATGTAGAAACCCGATTTCAAGTGAAGTCTAAGAAACCTTAAAGTAAATTGCAATTCATATATCTACTGACTTGTGATTTTTTTTTAATTTTTTTTTAAAACCAGGTATGTGTAACAAAAATGCAGACTTAAGTTTGGTTGGTTTGTTGTTTTTTTTTCCCCAAACTACAATGTATAGGCCGATCCTCGCGTAGATATTCACATATATACAAAATTTATAGAAAAACAGGTGTCCTGCAGACAAGGGTGCTAACTTGAGCGGAAAAACATTACACATACCATAAAGGAGAAACAGAGATAAAGGGCCAATTCTGTCATCACAAGCACTTATGGTTCCACACTTAACTTCAGTCATTATTGCATGCATTAGGTGCCCAGAGTTACAAGTAGCTCTGGGTACAGTCGAGCCAACTGACTAAATTGCTCTTCCAGTATATCTCACTTTCAACCTGATCTAAAAGTCAAGGTACTATTTAGCATGTCAAGTAGAAGAGGAGGAAAAAAAACCAACCTCATGTGATTTGCTACAGCATTAAGTGTAGTTATTTGCACAACCTGGCTGGGTTTAACAAAACTGCAAGTTTCCATTTCAAAATCTACTCTAACTTGCAACACCTGCATGGTAAGAAACAGAAAAGATAAAATACGCAGCTTCTCAACCACTCATTTACAACTATCGTCTCTAAAAATCAAACATTCCGTTTCTTTTAAAATGCAAGTTTGCTTTACTGAACTGTCACTGCAAATCCTACTATTTTTTCTTCCTTTTTAATTGTGCCTGCCTCTGGGTATTTCAGTACACAGCTGAAACACTTGCACCCTCTAGCTGTCACATGTAAGACACAGTACTTATATCTAACTTACATTCATTTTCAACTTCAAATTTATTGAGGCAGTTTATATCAATGTATCCATAAAATAATTCAGAAATAACCCAAGTATACCATTTAAACATCTCCATGGTTTATCCATTTACACACTCAGTACACAAACAACCCAGCCTCTGTACAGGTTCATCACATGCAAACCACCCATAAAGACAAAAACTTTAATTAAAAATAAGTCACAACTCAGTGTACTGTTTCAACTGCATCTCCATTTACCAAATGGCACATTGAATATTCTCTAAAATAAGATGTTTTTAACAATCTTGTTAAAAAATTCTTGGGCAAAATATTTCTAGACTTAAAAAACATCAAGATTTTTCAAAACACTCAAGATACTATACAACTTAGAATAACCTTGAAATAGGTTTACAAGGTTGTTAACCAAGGTATTTACATACCAAATAATGTAAAGCAAAAAATTTGTATTTCTAATGACAAAAAAGGTGATGCATTAAAGATTTATGAAATTAAAATTAAGGCTCTTTGTTATAGTTCTTTATGTAACTTTACATAATAGCCAACTTTGGAAATGTCAGTCTTGCACATTCTTGTCAATCTACTGCATTTAAAGCAGTAGAGTATATTAAGTATTACTTTGAATAATTACATTGCTACTTCTATGTTTGAGCATGCTTTTGAAACACTGTAATTATGAAATATTTACAATGTGTAGCCTTCAAACTTTATGTAAAAGCACAAGTATGCCTGTCTGATTGGAATACAAACAACATACTTGCAAAAACGTTTTTACTTCTCAAAATAAAATGCAAATTACTACAGTCTTAATAAACAAACCAGCTCTGAAAAGTTTTCATGTGTGCCTGAATGTGGACAGTAAGTTATGTGAAATTACTCAGACAGTACTGTTTTTCATTTTAGACTGAACTATTCTTTGTATCAGACTGTTTTCTTTAAGCATGTAGAAAAATTAAATATTTTTTTAAAAAATTATTCCAAGACCCACATACACTTTCTGAGCTATGCCCATAGGTTTCTTGAAAAATCAATACTGTCTAGCAGGTTGTAATGATTGGTCCACAGTTTATTTCAGGATGTGTGTTCAACTGAAAGCAACTCGCCGTTTTTCAACGTCATTTCTCTTAAAAAGCACAGTGATATAAAACACTGAAGACACAACGAAAAAAAAAAATGGAATGGTAACCTAAAGATCAAATTCATTAGCCATTTCTCCTACTATATCAAAATTTGTAGTCAGAATTGTCTTTATTGACTTTATTTTTAATTTTTGTACACAAAGAAAAACATGTTCATATCCATCATGAAAAAAACTTAAAAAGGCAGAACTAGAAGACATTTGTGTCCTTCACCAAAGCAAAGCTGTGCTAAAGGTTCCAAACATTTCCATTTTTAAAATAAATATTTTCTTTTTTTTCATTGTCTACATTCCAGTCTTCAGAATGTCACTGGAAACTGCAGCCTATCATGAAATACACACTTTTAAACAGAGTCCCAGCTCACTGTGTTTGGTAGCTTGCCATACCATATCCAGCTTGGTTAGGTATTACAGGAGCACCTTGTCCCTGGGCAGGTTGAGCACCAAATCCACCCATCCAGGCAGCAGATGGAGATTGGCTTAAAAAGAAACAGGACGGTTAAAAATAGGAATAAAAACCAATCAAACTACTCAAGTTATTTACAAGACAACAGGCTTAAAAATAAAAACATACTTCCTACGCTACTATTCATACCAAAATAGAACAATTTCTTCTCCTCTCTAATGAGTAATTCAGGGTAAGTGCTACATCATGTGATTCTTAAAAATAACATATGCTTTTTAAGAACAAAGAAAAAAAATAGCCCCACAAACCTTGGGTACTAGCTGCATAGGACAACCGCCTCCAAAGGCATGTACATACGCAGGTGGCTGTAAGTCAACATCAGTGATGTAGAAATGCATAAAATTCCCAACACCTAGTTGGCATGAATACCAGTGGTAGGTTTATCAGGGCTTAATAGTTTAATTGGCAAAAGATAATGAAGAATTATGTAAACAAATACATTATTTTAAAAGTACACTGAAATGAAATGTTGCTGTGAACGCTTCAATCTTAAAGAGATCAAATATTAAAACCCCACCCAAATTCTGAAACCGCACAAGTTGTCAGTATGTAGTTTCTCCTCTCCAGGGTTAGGAACCCCTTAGGCAAACACCTGGGCTCCCTGGCTCAGACTCTCCAGTGTTCATCACCTCAAATCAGAATCCAGAAAATCTTTCTATCTCGGACAAGACCACCATAGGAAACTCTACCATAGAAGGTCTTTGTGCCTGCTTAAGCATAAAATGTGTGACTGAGCACAAGCCAAAGTGACTCGCACCATTATTTGGTCCACAGAAATCATTAAATATAAGCTTTATGCATGCAGGAGACCACCTAGGGCTTGAAACCTTGTGCAATCCTTGAACCAAATGAGCCCGAAACTCAGATATAACATTCTTAAAATACTCTAAAAAAATTAAATACAATTACTCACTCTACTCCAAAACCCTGTTGATTCCATGCTTGGCCATACATTCCATATGATGGTACTTGCCACCCATTAGCCATATATTGCCCATACTGTTGCGGATTTCCATATACTTGGCTCCATTGCCCCCACTGACTGTAATCCACCTAAGGAGAGAAGAAGTCATAGTACTTCAGGTTCTAGAGATGGAGTATGCTCCTTATGTGCTGCCAAAGGCAAAAATTTTTAGCTATATCAATCACGGGGCTAAAAAGAGCAATAATGAGATCAGAAAAGTAAGACATCACTTAGAATTAATTAGAACCTTGTACTGAAACATATTTGTTTGTACTTGAAGTATCAAAGAGTATTTTGAATAGTTACCTAGTCTGCAGTTAGTGAACTAGCAAGAATCAGAATTACCTCAAAGTTTCTCCCTATCTTGAATCATATCCAGAAGACAGTAACAGATACTCCATCAAAATCACTAGCCCAATTTGGTGAACAACTGGAACATAACTGAGACAGAACACGGAATTTCATAAGAACTCTACCACAAAGTTTAGCTGTTATAACTGGGAAGGCATTGCCAGTATATACACAATTGCATCTGTAATATAATGAAAAGCTTAAAATGCAGTTACCTGTTGGAAGTTTTTAGTCATATCAGGGGATTCTTTACCCCAATAACATTTAACAACATGTCCTTCAATTGTGGTTCCATTAACTGAAACAATAGCATGTGCTGCACTTTCATGAGTTGAAAATCTAAAGAATGTAAAAACAAGGTCATGTTACGCTTCATTGGACTTTGGATTGTTAAAAACCAGCTCCTCCATACATACAAGGAATCCAGAGAGATCTGCTTTCACACACAGCCATCTCCTCAGGGAAAGATTGTTGGGCACTTTTAAAAAACGTTCCAAATTTTTCTATGAAGATGTGGTGACAGCTTTTAATGCATCAGCAGAAGTTCAATCAAGTGAAATTACAGGAAGATGAAACATTACTACATGAGCAAAAGCACAGGCAATTTATCTTCCTCTGTCCATACCTGACAAATGAGTAACCTTTTTCTGGAAACACCCTTATTTCCATAATCTGTCCGAACGGTGAAAAAGTCTGTCTCATAAGTTGATCTATACAACATACAATATTTTTGAATTAGTAACCATCTTGGTGTCCAAAAAGCTTCAACAAGAATAATAAAAAAAGCAATAGAAGATATCCTACCTGTTAGCCCAGAAGCAATTCCTCCACAGTACACAGTACAATTTTTTGGACTTGATTGATTTACTACATCTTCAAATCTCAATTGTTTTGTATTATCTGTAAAGAGAGAAGGCTGCTTTTAAGCAGTAGGCTGCCAGTAACCAGAGGCCCAGACACTCAAGTTGTATCCAAGCATGCATTATACATTTAACAAACACATGAACTACGTTATGATAGACCAGTAGTGCCACCACTACATTAACACACCAAAATATCTATTCTTTAAGATCTGGAAGTCAAGCTAGATATTTAATTGACATGATTTTGTCAATACTGTATTTTATTCCTCTATTGAACAGCGATATGCAAGAGAGTAAACACAACATAGCATTACATGAAGGTCTTACTTTCTTGTGTACTTTTGGGGGCTGGTGGTTTCCGTGTTGCCCAGTTAGTTCTGATCTGACGGCCTCCCAACCACTGGCCTCCCATGTGTACAATAGCATTTTCTGCATCCTAAAGAGATTAAAACAAAGATTGTAACACATCCAAACAAGAAGTATGTACAAGTCTACTTTTAAGAAAGACTTGGTTGTCAGCTGATTCTGTTGACAAAATCAGTTACAGTACTAAAAAGTATGAGCAACAATTCTGAGCAACTGCAGCAAGAAGCCAAAAATGAAGTAACATGAAGGCAGCTGGTTACAGAGAAGGCCCTCAAAAGTGATTTGGTAAAACCCTCCCCTCACGCCCATAGTTTACACACAGGTTAGAAGCCAGCTACAGTCACACAGGTACTACCATCTACCCAACAAGCAGCTGTACTAGAGTATTCCTAGGCTGCCCCAAAAAGTACAAAGGTCGTGCAGATGTCAGAACTAATGACAGAAATAAAACAACTATCATTTTTATTATTAAAAATAATCACTTTATGTTGCAAATTGACTATTAAAAATACAATAGACAAAAGTCTATTCAACAGTAACACATGAGAAGTCAGGAAAAGACTTTGAGCAAGGGATTATGATGATTAGAAAAATTTCTCTGATGTAACCCAAGTATACCATGCAGTGCTTGCTCACAAAAGATGTTGTACAGCAAGAACAGAATGTGTTTTTTTCAGAATCTTAATATGCATTCAACATAATAGCCAAATTGAAGTGGAAAAATCAAAAGTTTTGGAAAGGCTGAACAGTAGTTCCTAAGAAACTGTAATGCTGGGATAGAAATAGACTGAGCATGTTAAGTTCCCTCATATTTATTGTTTACAACCTCCCTGTCCCATCCTCTCCTCTGCCCTCTGGAGGCACACAATGTGTGTCTGAGCACAGTCTGCTTTGCAAGTTCTCTAAATATTAGTCATTTTATGAACACACGTGACACAAGAGTCCATGGCCCATGTGGCTTAACTTATCTCGAGCACGAATTAGAAGACACTCTAAGTCCACACTGTAAGCAGAAACATCTAGTAAACGGGAAAGGTTTGCTAACACTTGTAAGAAGCAAGTTTTCCCTGAATCACTCTGAAAGGAGAGGGAAAGCAAACAGTACATATGCTTAAAATGTTTTTCCAAGGGCACAAAGCTTAAGAAAGAAAACCCCAACCACAAGAGACAAGGAGACTGTATGGACAAGTTGGAGGTGAGCAGCTGTCACTGTCCTGCCTCACCCTGAAGGATTCCAGCTATAACAGAGTCCTCTCAAACTCAAATCACTCAGGACCTTGATCCTCCCGAGTTAATTACAGAGCGCTCATTTTGAGGACAATTCAGAAATACAAAAAAGAAATTATGAGATGAAAAATTAAAAACCCCAAACATAAAAGGCAAAAAACAAACCACCAGACAAAAAACACAAAATCAACCTGATTCAAGCACCTTTGGATCCAACACATAATGATTAAGTTACAAGCTGCCTAGAAAAGAAAATTAGCTCTAAGGAATCTCCCTGCCAGTCTTGAGGATCCCAGCTATGACAAAAATGGAAGAGACACCAATCCATAACTGTTCCAGTTCAACACAGGAGTTTAGTTTTCTTCTAACTGTGATGTGCATTAAGACCTCAGGCTGAAGTGCCTGAAGTCTAAGAAGATAAACTACCAGCTCAGGATGGTTGTGTCACAACCCTATAGATGCATCTCCTGTTTGAATGAACTGCAATCAGGACATAAATTCTGGAAGTACTTTTTAGTAGTACATTTAGAATTCATCCATTAATTTTACAGAATGACTACAGATTTTAAATTGAAGGTTTTATGGCTTAGTCTTAAAAGAATCCAGTAACTTGTATTTCAAATGTCTGTTATTTCCCCTGTGGTCACAAACCAAACACAACCATATGATAAAGGAAGAGGGCTACAAGGAAATAAGATGGCCATTCCTCTTGCCTAGTTCAGCTGCAACACAAAATAAAACAAATATGCACTAGATCAAGGCATTTGATTGTAATATCTTATGGCATTTGCAAATCTAAAGAAATTACAACTTTTTCTTCTGATTATGATTCAGCTTCAGGTAAATGCTACAGAAGACAGAAAAAGTCTTGACATGGAGGACTTCTGACCACACAAACAGGCTTATATGCCTAAAATCCTTAACTGTGGTTCTCCTATGCAAAACAGGTAAGGAAAATGGTTTACAGCTTCCCCATGTTATACTAAATATACCTCTAAACACATACAGCTCATTTTTCCAAGTAATTTTCACAACCTTTTTACTCTGTCAGTTATTTAGCTTCCAAATTACAAAGAATTATTTGTTGAGTCAACTGTACTGGTATAAACAGCAGGGCACCGGACTATTTTTTATCAGTACTATACTGATTAAATTCTACAAAGAGCATCTCTAATATCTGCATCAGGAAAAAATGCTTCCAACAAGTAACTAGTATCCCTTGCTAAGCATATGTAACATTATCTGCTATGTAACACCATCTAACAACGCCAGGAACAACCTCCCGTTTTACAGGACGCATAAGCAAAATGCTTTAGAAGCACGGAATCAACTCTTAGCTGCAAATTAGTTACCGAATAAAATGAATTATCTTAGATTTTGAAATGTTCTAACAACTTAAGGACCAAGAGCGCAGAGCTCAAGCAAATCAATCCAGCCATACTTCAGCGTATGACCCTCTTGGTTACATCACGTTCCAGAAAGATGGAGCTCTGGCATGACCCTAAAGCCAGCAAACACCAAAGCCCACTGCGTAGCGTGGCCTTGCACCCCTGAGGACTGAGGGCTCCGGGATGTTGCTGGTCTGCAGGGGCTCCTACCCTCACACAGGGAGCTGCACCAGGCCTGGCGCGGAGCCGCAGCCGCGACCCAAAGCGCTACTGATCGGGCTTTGGGAGAGAGGTGTCCACAGACCATGCTGAACTACCCTAACACACCCACACACGCTTCCTGCACTCAGCAATCCTCTTTCAAAATGGTCTCAAACCTTCTTTGTAACGTTCTCATAGCACTGATGTCATCTACATAGTTTCAACCCTTAACCATAACTTTAGTTTTTGACTAAAGTAAATTTGTCCTGTACGTGCAAATTTATTTCCCTCGGGCAAGTCTGATATGTAGTGAATATATAAAGAAAGAGGCAAAACTAGAAGTGGAAAAGAGGCAATTATTTTAAATCTCCATTGTGATTACTCACCAGTTTGTTATAAAAAGATACAAAACCATAGCCTTTTGACTTTCCAGTTGCCATATCTTTAACTACCCGTGCATCCCTGTGAAAAGAAGCACAGCTATATGAGGGAAATATTAATAACCTGCAAAATAAAAACTAAAAGGAACCACACACACTGTATTGTGAGCATAATTTTTTCTTATAAATTCAGTTAGCCCTAAAACTACAGTCATTCCTGAACTCTCCCTATTGCTTCTTTACCTGTTAGAAAAAAGCAGTAGGACAAAAAAAATAACATGTAATAAACATGCAACCTATCCACATAACCTATACTGGCTAAAACTAGAATGTTCAAATTTGAAGTATAAGAGAAACAAAGTTTCCTTTTCTAATATTCTATTGGCTAGGGTCCTCTAAGGTTTACTGTTCTATAAATTACTGTAACAATTCTATCTAATTTACCATGCATTTTCTAAATAGTTAAATGTCTTCTGCCTAGTGATACAAAATATATGAAATATTAAAAAATCGAAAAAGAGGAAAAAATAGGAATTAAAAGGCATACATGGCCTGTTAACAGATTTCTTTATTTTTCTTGGTCAATTCTCTACCATCATTTTGGAGTTTGGGTAGCTGTAAATTTTGAAAAATTGACATTTTCAGAAATTTAAGAAAGGAGAATAAAACTAACAACAATGCTAAGCACACCAGTACGAAAACAACAAATTTACACAGAAATTTTAGTGAGTAAGTTAAAATGATTGGAAATATAGAACTGCACTGAATATAGAATGTTAAAATGTAAATACTAAAATATGTATATATAAATAATGTATAATAAGAATAAATAGAAATGAGAAAAAATCTACAACTGAGTTCCAGTGTGCACAGTTCCTTGCAGTTAGCCTTCAAGATCCTGTCCATTCTTATGAGCAATTCTGCAAAATAACCAGAATGCTATTACTTTTAATTGTGACTTGGACTTTAGAAAAACTGCAGGTCTCAGGTATAAATATAGATTGAGAAACAGAAACCTGAATTATTCTCTTTAAATTGATTTTTAAAACAGTACTACTTACCACATTAAGAGACAAAAAGCAAAGTAAACAAAATAGCAGAGGTAAGAAATAAGATTTATGATTCATTTAAAAATATGCGTACAGAACAAGAGAAAAGTAAGATTTTTGTTCTTAGAAATATATTCCTGTAAGGTAGTACAAAAACGTTCATGTGCAACTTTGAAAGATTTTTATAAACTGACAGAACATTAACAGGCTTTTTTGTAGCAGTACTCTTAAGGGCATAGATACTTTAGCACCCACAAGGATTCTTATAATGTTAAATACATTCAATTAAAACACCAAGTGATTTAGTATCACCTGAATTATCTCTGAGAAGTTTAAAGAAACATTCTCTTAACTGGCAGAAATGTGCACATATTGTAAATCCACCACTCTTTAATTTAAATATCATAAACTTAATTCATCCCCTGTTACCATCCAAAAAGTAGATTTCATTCTCATAAGTATAAGCTTTTTTCAGAACATTCACAAGTTTTTCCACTAGCTGCTTCAAAATTATTTTCCAATTGCCCAATTTCTATACTGCCTACAAAACACGGTACGAATGCACACAAAATACACTGAGGATGCAACATAAGCCAGTTGTCACTACTCTGTACACATTCTGAACAAGTCACACTTAGGAACAGTCATTAAATTATAATAAAAGGACATTAGCATATAAATTAGATTAAAAGCACATCGCTTTCAGCAAAACCAGAGCAGTTACATTACTGTATTTATAATCATGATAGATACTGAGACGAAACAATAGCCCCTCTTTACTGCCCACCCAACATGAGGAAATTAGCATCAGAAAAATTATCTAAAATAACACATTTCAACTCTAATTTTCACTGTCATTTTCTAACCGATATTGAAAATGTTTATTATGATACTTACGATATTTTACCAAAAGGAGCAAATGCTGACTTGATGTCTTCTGTTGTTATTTCTGGACTTAAATCCCCAACGAACACATGGAAGTGATCTGAAAATAAATAATTTACTAATCAAATATTTAACTGCTATCTAAAATTTCAACTCCTGAGAAAGCGATGCTCTGAACACAGCACTGGGAACCAGGACCGCCCAGGATTCCATCGGATGAGCAGCAGCAATTTAATCTGTCCACTCCAGTTTCCCCAGTTGTAAAGCAGAAACAGAAGAATTAGTTTGCAAAATTCTATTAAACACAAGATGGAAAGGAGAAAAGTTATATTTAAATGCATTTATGCCAAATCATTACCACGTTGTGAAGTATTTGTGTACAAGTGATACTGTGGCATTACTTTACTTACTGGATGTATCTTTTTTCTGGCTACTTGGTGTTGTTGCCCAGTTTACTTTGACCTCCTGAAAATAAGTATAAGATTTAGTATAAATTCACAAAATTCCTGCATTTTCTAAGTTCATTCAAGGGTGGGTTACAACTGTCAATATTCACAAATCATCATTCAACATAAAACACTGCCATAAGTAGAACATCACAAAGGATACATTTCCTAAACAAGACTTATTTTTTCAAGTTAGTTATCTTATCAAAATTATTAAATATTTAACCTTGGGAAATATTTTCAAAAAAACACCCCACAATTTTATTAATACTTTTTACATGACCTTATATACCTTAAATCTGAGATTACAGTGTAAGCAACTTACCTTTCCCAAAATTTTTCTCCCATTCATAGCAGCTAATGCAGCAGCTGCATCTCTGTGTTCATAAAATTCCACAAAGCAATAAGGGTCATTGCTTGTATGCTGCAAAACAGAAAATCCAACAGAAGAGTTGACCCTTCTGCTATCGGGTTGCTGAGAAGAAAATCCAGGAAAATATATTACTTATAGCTAGAAACTTTAAGAATGATTTGCATTAGATTTATGAAATAGCCTTTGACATTACACTTAAATGCAAGAATTATTAAGAAGGACTTTTTAAAGGTCTAGCAATTTCTGAAGTATAGTTTACCTTTTACGAGGGCCCAGTACTTTAAGTTTACTAAAAATAATTCAACTACCAGAAAAGTGATCCGCAGACTGGACGGAAGGGGGGGGGGGGGGAAGGGGAAGAATGGAGAGAACAAAAATGGTCTTCTGCCTCATAACTATACACTCAAAGCTTGAAAAGTTTGCTCCCCAGATACATTTGTGCCAATTTTCTCTCTCCTCCTACTTAAGAAGTCTTTCATTTGCCCGAAAATCACAAGCAGACAGCAACCTTGAAGGTGCAGTTTCAAGTGAAAAATGTTATACCCAGCAGTTGGGAAGTACCTGTGTAAAAGGACTCAAAATAGTTTGACTGAAAGAAAAAGATATTAATCAACTGTTACTCTGTTAAATCTTGGGTAGAAGCTGGTTTTGTAGGATGGCCTATCAAATCATCTTAAAAATACCGACAAACAAAGGTCACTGAAGTATTGCATGTACCAGAGTATAAACTGCAAAGAAGGTAAACTTTCCAGAAAAGTTATCAAGTGGAAATGAGGATTAGAATGCCAACTTTAACACTGGGTTTACTCTGCTTAGAAGATGCAATGAGTACAAAAACTAGATCCTTACACAAAAATACCTACCGTAACTACTCTGAATGTACATGCACCAGAAGATGATAAACACTAGTATTAAATAAATTATTTCTTGCACGGACAGGGAAGGATCTAGCACCTAAAGAAACTCCTTTGGCATCAATGTACTTACATAGCAACCTCCCCTGGTGTCAGGTGGAGCACTGCGTTAAGCTAAGAGTGGACCTTCACCAGTTTTACTATTTAACCTCTGAAAATTCATATACGCTAATACAGACAAAGACATTCCAATTCTGGCCCGTGAAAGTGGATTGTACACCTTCAGACAGAATTCTGTCTACACCTGAACAAGGGAAGCTATTGAGATCTAACAGCTGAACTGATCATAAGACCTTTCTATACCCAAAATGATCAAGTAGTCTGAAGTTAACCTTCTGAACACTGACAGTACTAGGTGTCTCTAACCGATGCAAATCAGCAGGTGAGATAAAGTATAATCAAGATCATAAAAAAACCCCAAAATAGTTGTCAGAACAAGTCTTAATTCCCCCCCTCTTCTCATACTACTTTCCTGCTACAATAAAAACAAGATTTAGGAAAACCATTCAAAGGCCTTAGCAGATTTAGTGAAGTTCAGGCTTCAACTGAAGTGCAATCTTACTTTTAGATTGTGGGGAAGTCTTCTACAGCATTAAGAGTTGTCTGAATAGGAGAAGAGCCTCTATAGCAAATGCCCATTATCTGCAAGTGTTTAAGATGCCTGTGAATGCTAGTCACAGCACCCCGAGCATTATATACTCCCCAAATAAACACCTGAAATCTCTCAACACTTCCACCTGTTCATGTCACATTCTACAAGGCAAAAAGAGTAAGCGAACAGTTGATAAACCTGGCTGAAGAAGGGGGGCGAAAAAACAATCACAGAAGTTTTGAAAACATTCATGACTGGTGATGGTAATAAAGGAAGTAAGAACACTTAAATATAGCCCAGTGCCTATAGCAAGTTCATAATACATTGATTAGAAGGACAGACAGGTACTTTGACAGTTAAAAGCACTGCAGCTGCAGGCCAGTTCCAGTCCAGAATCCAACCTGCACTTGCTGACTGCTTGGTGACAGGTGCTAAGGTCAGCCCAGTGCGTTCACCTCCGTATGACTGAATATAGCTGCAAGTAGCTTTTTGTTTATCTACTTATTCCATGGTGTCACTTGTTACTCCTATACTTACGTAAAATCTTAAAACCACAAAACCTAAATCAAGGTAAAATAAGTGTTGGAATTTCTGATCTGGTTCTCAAGAAATCCAAGTGATGCAAACGTCTCTCAATCAGCCAAAGGTTGAAGAAACAGTACCTTATTTCTGAAGGGTGTATGACGATCAAAACTGTTTCTTCAGAGAAAACCTGACAACTGTGCTCTGTTCTCCTCCTGTTTAGTTACCTTTCTCTAATAAAACTTCTCAAAGATGTGGCAGAGCTCTTACCTTCACTAAAAAGTTTTAGTGAAGTGCCACATGGGAAGTTATTAGTTAAGACAAAGATGAGAGTGATTAAACAAGCATCAGGTGGATAATAAGTGAGCAAAACCCCAAAAAGCAGCGTGTCACACTGGAAGGAAAGATGACCACAGAAGAGTTACTAGTCACAAGAACTGCCTTTTAGTACTTTAACAATCCTGACAAAAAAAAAAAATATTGTGACTGTACTCAGGAAATCTAACTACAAGTTTACACAAAGCATAAGCAGTAGTGAAAAGTAGGAATAGCATACAGAAAACCGGACTTGAAAACCCAAAGATTAAACCGAGCAAAAGTTCTGATTTAGTTCCTGCCTGCTGAAAGTTCATCAGTTGTAACTGCAGAAGGAAGGAGAAATATTAGGGAGTAAGAAGTTGCCTAGGATGTGTCAAGTTCACACAAATGGCTACCAACCCTAAACATAGCAGAGAATTTACAGTGCAGAGAAGAAAGTATTAATACTTACCAACACTATGTACAAAAGACCTTATCTGGAATACTAGGAAAATTTTGTCATTTGTTTCAAGAAAAAAAAATAATTTAAGAACAGATGGGTGCAGACAAGAGCTATTTGTACTGGCACAGAAGAGGCTCAGGAAGAGTAAAACTTCATCCATAGTGAAGAAGCATTTATTTGAGAGGAAAAAAAAAAGAATTACCGAGGCTAATATTTGAATAAAGTGAAAAATGTACAAACAGACATGAATAACATTTCAAACAACAAGATTTCTGATCATCAGAACAAGGTTGTTCTGAAAAGAGTGGGTAACAATCTTTAAAGTAGAATCTCATCAGCATGTGGTGAAAGGTTTGTCAGGGCTGCAGCCAACAGTACAGGGCTGTACACAATGGGTCTCTTCTGCAAAAAGTTATCCCCAAAGCCAAACAGAATCAACCTGAAAAAAATACCACCAGCTATGTCAAAAGAAGCCCCCAACTCCGTTTATTTTGCCCAGTTTTAACCTAACTTACATTATATTTGCTACCCCCTGGATGTGGAAGGCCTTACCTCTGTTATCATTTTACAGCTTTTGCATGGTCCAATCTGGCTGAATAACTGAAGTATAAGAACTTCAGTCACATCTCTGGAGAGGTTTCCTACATAGCTACACAAAGAAACAAACAACAACGACAACAAAAATCAACATTATAAACCAGAAATTTTCATCATTTCTAAAGTAATTATGATTTTAAAATGTTAAATTTCTACAAAAAGTCTCCCTTTAAATATCCCAGGTATCTTAAAGATACTGCTTACAAATTATTTTATGATATAATTTTAATGCAGCATTCACATAATTTTTAATTTATAAAGTTGGCCACAAAACTGAGAACATGAAGCTTGATTCAGACATAATACTTGACATGGATATCTATGTGCCAATCATTTCTTTGGCAGAGAAGTCAAAAGCGGGAAGAACACTGCTCAAGAATGTTAGGTAGAATAAGCAACCAACCTGGTAAAGATGTTTTAAGTTCAACTTCCCACTGAGCATCTAATGAAGACTACTTCTGAACTTGGGTACAAACGCACCTCTAACTCCTGTTAGCTCTGTAGTAGCTGTCAGGCATAAACTGTGATGCCTTGCAAGCGACCAACTCATTTTTTCTGTCTTCCTGAACATTTGGAAAAGCAGCCCACTCAGCAATACGCAAGGAGATTTATGCAGCACTATGCCACAGAAATGCACAGCATCTATATCAACAGCTACCACCTCTGTACAACTCCCCAGAATTACGGCCGTGTTATTTTAATATCACCCATACTTCCTGATTTTTATTTATAAAACCTTAGCTATTCCAAAACTTGGAATTATCTCTATCAAGTTTAGACTGTCCTAGATATACCCAGATAACCAGAAATCCAATAGCAGAGCTTTAGAACTACTTCTAGGTACTCTGCTACATTTTACACTCTCAAGTAGTAAAACCAGGTGACACCTACAGCTGAGAGTCATGCACACAAAACTGAATTCTTAAGAGTGACTAATTTGTAATCAAACTGTAAACAAAGCAATCAGTTGAGAGAGGCTTGTCACAGCAACACAACTCAAAAGTCACAAGCATAGGGACATTCTTCTTTACAAGTAAGCCTGACAATTCAAATGCAGCCAGTAACGTGAGTAGAACTTATGCCGTGTAGCTGTTGAAACAATACACATTTTATTTATTCTGCTCTGATCTATTATAGGACATCGTAATATAGTAAACTAAAGTCAGTCTGAGCTGTGAATACATTTCAGTGAACATAAATGTGAAGAGCATTTCTTAGTCTATGCATAAGACAGATTCTTTTGAGTACAGCAATTTAAACGCACACTTCTTTTGCTCAACAGGCATCCCTTTAAAAATTTTGAAAAGCAATTTTTGTGTTCGACAACTGGACTTTGACCTTCTTTACCAAATTAAAATGGACACTATTTGTTTTCATCTGAACCCCACACAGTGCTATCAACAGATTTTTGTTGCTGTTCCTATTCTGTCAACAACTACAAAACAGTTCTGCACTTTCTCAGTCAGGACTTAAATGCTACTCAAGATCCAGAGTGAGTTTCTTACGTATCACACCACCTGAATGCAGAAACACCCATCCTAAGCTTTCATGTACTCATTACTCTGTTACTCAATACGTACGAATTAATAACAGACATTACTAGAAGCTACACTTGCAGCACATATTGTTACGAAGCATTTCGGTAAAGAAGTCAAAAACTGCAGAATTCTGTAAGACACGTAACAGGACAAACTACCCAGCTCACTGACTTCTCAAATCTCTGTTCTGAAAACTTAGCAGTTAAACATTTATTCATACCTTCTTTCTGAAAACCTTAACGAAATTTTTGTTAATCATTCACCAAGATTAAATTGTAAATCACTGATAGTTTTAAATGGAAATATTAACCTTTGCAGATACCACTAAAACAGATGGAAAATATAACAACCAATAGGAATTTCCACATACATTGTAAGCACTGCCATGAACTTATGACTAGTACTTGTTTCCTTTGCTGCAGAGCACTATTAGTTACCACCATGCCTTAAAAGTGTGCCAATATAGGCACCTGGATGGTAGCACTGACCTGAAATTAGATAGTGATGTTGTATTAACTTTATTTCTACTGCAAGAATTAGATACAGTTAAGAGTACAATTAACACTACAGAAGAAACAAAATCTCAGCCTCTTCTGCATATTAATATGTATTTTGGAAATGCAAGAATTTTTGAAGCAATCTGAAGAATTTCTCTCGGTCTGACAAGGAAAAAAAAAAGCCAGGAAGAGACATTCCTTGAAATCAGTGCAATTAAGATAAGATAAATTACACTAACTGCTAGCAGACATACTAGGTGGTTTTCCAATACCGCTATGTCTTCATCAAGATAGTTGTGAGTGAGAATGTTCCATCATAAACTTCAGCTATGAAACAGGGTGCCTCTTCATAAAGATCAGCAGGGTAATTCTGGACCACCTGATTGCTAGATTCAAACAGGACGTGAAGTCCTAAGAGTCCATTAATTCTCTAAATGTGTAGGGAAAATGCTGCCTTGATGATTAATCTCAACCTAGTCAGAAGGCACTAATAACTTTCACAAGTTACAAGTTGCTAACACACTGAAACTTGAGTAATACATACACTGAAAGTAATTCACAACAAAAGGTTCATGTAACAAGGACAACATCCAGAGAAACCCAAATCTCCTGAACTGCATGTAAAAGATGTGAATACAAACCTCTACGAATTTGAAACGATAGACTAAAAAACAAGACTTGATGGTTACTTTCATGTCTTTAAGTGAAGCAGACTGCAGTAATGTTGTCTCCTTCAGCACAGTTAAAGACAACTTAAAAAAAAACCCCAAACAAGAAACATACAAGCAAACATCTTCAATGTATAGTGTTTGAATGCTATATAACTGAGGAAAGAGATATACTCAATGCATCAGGAACAGAAACCTTACCTTTCTGGAAACACTAAACTTTCCTTATCTGATGCTAATCACCTGCCATGAATGGGCCAGCCTATTGGTGAGCCCAGTTTTCGCCTGTCTAGCTCAATTTATATATGATATAGCAACCTATTTTCTAATTACTTAATGAAACCAAAGTAAGCAGGACCACACTCAAAGAAAACATGGCTATGAACATGCTATTGTGTGGTATTTCAACCCTTTTGTTTTGTTACATTCTAGAGGGCATGCTATTAAAAGTTTTTTAAAATTATAAACCTCCACAGAGCAGCAGGACTCTGTACTTTCAAAGGCTGTTGTTTTGGTAAATGTGACAGGGCAGCAGAAGTTGTGGCTTTCTGCATCCAGGCAATAGTGTTTGTCTCCTTCTGCGAGTTCAAAGCACTTAAATCCCAATTAATAATCCCATACAAAATCACCACCCAAACCATACGTATCTAGCTATACGTGTGTCTCCTGACAGAAATTTCAATACATTACACTCCTGAATGCTACTGGCAAAACAAAAAGTAACAAACTATTTGAAATTCGTAGATCTCTGTAGAATTAAACAAGAGGCATATATCAGAAAGTAATGAGTTTTAGAATTAAACACTTTGTCTTGAACTGAAAAAACCTCATGTGAAGGTAAAGGGGTTTGTATTGTATCCTACACAGGTAGGGAAGGGACATTTACAGCCACTACTTTTAAGTCTGCAAACCCTCCTACATACTATTTGGAGGAAAGGTAGTAAATATACTTTCAAACAGACAACATGCATGACATGGCAGATTCTGTATCTAAATGAAGAAAGTATGACAAGCAGTAAGGTAACTGATGTGGTGAAAAGCCCACAGATGTTCTAGCAGCATCTCTGCCTAGTGCTAGCAAGCTACTGGAAATGAAATGATGCCAAGAAAAATCCACTCTGTGGACTCCACTAGCAAACACTATTTATTCCTCTACAAGAAAACTGAACTGAAAGGAAGTCGAAGTGAATCCCCCTTGCAGTTCACAGCTGAAGTTTCACTCATACACGCTATCCAAATTACATGACAGTAAGAATACAACACAGCAAATCTAATGATATAACAACTTGTAAGTATTTGGTGACCGTTCCTGAAGTTTCTTCTAAAACCATTATTATGAACAACATGCAAATTTCACAGAATCACTCTGGTTGGAAAATAACTTTAAGATCATCAACTCCAACCATAAATTTGGACCTTTTCTTCCTGTTATCAGGGACAGCAGGTAACATTAGCAACACCTTAAGCTTCTGAGAGTTTAGCTTCCACTTTAAAGTAGAAACAGGACTTTGATAGAGCTTGTGATGGAATGAGACTGAACAGCACTCAGAAAACTCAGCTTTCAAGTGTTCTTAAAAAAAAAAAAAAGAAAAAAGCCCACAGTTCATTTTAGGACCAGATAAAAAAAACTATGTGCTGTAAATTTTCTACATCACATTTTAATTGAAGGGATGCGACTAATCCTACAAAAAGAACTCCTCTTTCTCAAGTTATCTTCAAACTGTTTACAGCAGTAAGGAAAACTCTTTGGCAGAAAATACTGAATGTTATTCTTCGCATTTCTATAAAGGCCCACCAGTTATGAAACATGAGAAATAAAAATGCAGAAGATGTCCATTTCTATATTCAACCTCAGAAAATATTTTGAATTCTTAGAGGTTCATAACTGAAAACAATGTAACGGTTCTGTAAGTACCACAAATGGAAACAACTATTATGCCTGAGATATTTAAGATGGGCATAAATGTTAGCCGAAGAGGGTTAGGTAGGTTTTTCTTTTTATAATTAAAAAAAATAGTAATTTCTAGGTGTTAAAAAGAAAAGCCTTTCCTATCTATAGGTTTACATTTTATTCCCTGAAGGAATAAATGAAATATCAAAAATAAAGTATCACTTAAAACTATCAACCAACTGCTTATGCACATGGAGAAATAGCTACTGAAAGAAACTGTTCTTCACTTCCCTTTCCCTGATAAAAACAAACAAACAAACCCACCCCAAGTAGTTCAACTCACAATATTATCAGTTGCTCTTGGGAGGCCGGTGAGTTTTATTTATGAGAGATCATACATATATGATATCAAATGCTCTACATGGAAAGTACTACCCAGGATGATAATCTTCAAAACACAACTTGCAATTCTAAATTTAAAGATATTTCAGATAAAAGTAGGGACAAGAGGGAGATGGAAACAATGCTACAGCAGAGTTTTTGCGTTCCATGAAAAAAGCCCTCAAATAATTACAGGAAAGTAACTCTACATGACTGTGGTTACTACAGAACTACTAGGAAATGAACGTATGTGCTGTTTATTAGTTTGACAAATTAAACAGTCACATGTGTGCAATAAAACATCCTGGGCAGCTACAGAGATGCTTTTTCACACATCTTAGGACAAATGTAATTTTTATCTTGTCAGTGCCTATGGGCTAAGTTAGGTCATCAGTGGAGGCATTAGTAAAAAGAACCTACTCCCATAGAAGTACCAAAACTTGTTAGCAGTAAAAGAACCTTTGAAAACTTAGTCTAGATATAGAACTTACTTTAAAAGAGAGGAGCCAATTGTGAAGAGAGGAACCTTGTAAATAAAACGGAGTAAAACACTGTGTGACTTTGCCCTTTTCCCTCCTTTCATTCTAAAGCAATACTCTGAAGACTATGTCCACTATCAGGGCCAAGCAAACTCTGACCATTTGGGTAGTCAACACAACAAGCATTCAAGATATGATTATTTAAACTATGCATCTCAAGGAGCAGGGACTGAGTTAAGTACTTATACTACATCATAAACAAGTTAAAAGAACTTTTGCAGACACAGGAAAGAGAAAAAACACAAACTGCCCTGAAAAGTCTTAAATGACAAGTCATCATTTTGGTACTGGAAACAAAATTCTGAGATATTTTGTTTCTGTAGTTTCTTTAAAGGGACAATCAATCCAAAATATCTTTGAAAGCCTTTCTGAAGGCTACTATCCCAAAAACTAAACAGACAAAGACTTCATTTGCACTGTCTTGAGCTGTATTTCTCATATGGACAGCCTGAGCTGTTGTGACTGCCTTTCTTCCAAGGCAGCCCGAACACTGAACTGTTCATACAACATGTAACATCCTTTGGCAACTGGAAACATACGAACTAGTTATAGCCACCAAGAAGAGAATGATGTGCTCCCAAGTGCCCAGCTGTACACATGAGCATGTGTCCCCCCCCTTACATAAGTCAACAGGACAAAGAAAACTCATCAAAACCATACCTGCAGAGTTTAAAGAATTCAACAGCAACCAAAAGAAAAAGCTCAAATTTACATTTTAAAACAGAAAACAGATGACAGCCACCAACTGATTAAGCACTGCCTAGAGACACATGGCCAACGTATAGTTATTTCTTTTGCCAGGACCCAAGAGACTGTTATTGAACCACACTGGAAAACACTGGAGGGAAAAGCAATTTCTCCTATCTGCCCGCTACAGAGTCTCGTTTTACGGCGTTCCCATCGCCCCCACCGCAGGGAGAACACAAAGAACTTTCCTATG
>JANHFX010025574.1:0-13932 GCA_027560015.1 Chloroceryle amazona
CATAAAAATTAATCTTTTTCATTAAAAGCCTTCTCAGAAGCATCTCCTGCATGTAGATTCTTCCTGATGCCCTCAGAAACAAAACACATTACGAGCCTCAGACAGGTCATACCCAGTCCAGCTGGAGGGATGTAGCTAAGGCCAAAATGTCAAAACCCTGTGGGTGGAAAAGAGAGATTCCTGCTGGCTTTTGGGCAGGATGCACAGTGCTTGCTTCCCAGCCTGCAAGCCAGGAGTTATCAGCCTGCTCAGCCTGGGATTTTTGCAATAGGCACCCAATTCCCCCTGAAAGGAGAGTGACAGCTAGGAGGTTTGAGCTGGGATTTTTGCAACAGTCACCAAACTCCCAGGGAAATTCAGTGAGAGCTGAAGAGTTTTGATCCCTCACATGAAAGTTGATGGCAAATTAATATGCATTTCAATGGGGGTAGGAGTAGGTCTGGGTGCCAGACTCCCATAAGCTCTTTTGAAAATCGCAGCCTTAAATGGTAATATTCTGATATTCCAAAAAAAAATGTGGGGTTAGGTAATTTTTTTCTAATTCTTAAAAATGTATTAGTCATAATGTTCTTCTGCCTTTCCATCCCTATGAGATAAAAGGATTCTGGTTTTACAAGCAGCAAGATTTACCAAAATAGCCCTAAAGAAGTTTCAAACCATTACAAACAATATTTCCAAATGATTTCCTGTTTTTTCTTTCCATAACACATGTGCCATAGGAGGTGTTGGACGGTGGGCACTGACCCAGCTGAGCATTTGGCTGATGGGTGTGCACTTGCCATGGGTGTCATCTGAACTCTGTCAGTTACCTTGGTGCCATCCTCCCTGGGAGCAGCCAGCCAGCCATAGGTGACAAGTAACCGAGAAACACACCGGAGGGTACACACGGCCATAAAATATATGGCAGGAGTCAAGGGCATGCAGGGTAGTGGCACGCTGTGTTTTCGTTGGGGTATGGCAAAATATTTAAAGAGGACAATAAAGTAGAAAATGTTTTGGGAATAAACCAGGGGCTGTCCCTTTGTAACATCCCTTCATTGCTGTAGAGACAAGGTCTGTGTCTTCCTGTGCTTGCTTTCTGGTGTCTAGCTCAACAGTCCCTTTATTTACCATTGGAATAACACTAAATAACAGGAGCTGTTAAGTGCTGCTAGAGTGTTAATGCTTACTACTAGTAGTAGGCGTTGATGAACAGATCATTACTGCTCATTTTGTGTTTGAGTCCTACTCCCTACAACACTCTGCTCTCTCATTCTCCCCACCCACTGCATTTAAACGAACAAACCACGTTTTCTTTATGTCATCTTCATCCATCCCAAGAGCTTTGATCACCAAAGGGAACATGTCAGAGCTGGCAGTGTTCTCATTCTGGGGGAAATGTTGATATTTTGAACTTATTTTTCTTGTGCATCTGAATGACAGCAAATATTTTCAATTGGTTTAGTTTTTCAAGGATTAAAAAAAAACCCTTTGGTCAGGATAGCTCATTTACCTTACTTTAAACATATCATTTGTAGCTTGACTTATTTCATTTTTAAAGCTACTTTTTTACTGCTTCCTAAAAAAATTAAAAACAAACCTTCAAGAAAAATAATTGCTTGGAAACAAAACACTGAAGCTGCTTGCTGTGGCACTAATCAAAAAGGTCACATTAATATCTCACGTTTACATTTTCAACTACAATTCACTGAAATGGTCACCAATTCACTGGATGTTCCCTTTAAAAAAAAAAAAAAAAGAAAGAAAAAAGGCATTTTTGGTGGACAAACATTCCTAATTATTTTTCACAGACTAGTTGAAGGTACCAGGGACAAACACAACGTCATCTTGCTATTTCTCCCCTCTCTGTCACCCAGTTTTACTGCCATCCATTCTGAGGACTTCAGCTGGGTCCCTGTGGAAAGGTGGGACCAGAAAGGGTGTAACGACCCTCCAGAGTGAATTTGTGGAGCACCAACACCCCACAGGGACTAGATAAATATATACCTGTAGCAGATTGGGTAGTGCCAGTGACCCGAGCTGTCCATGTCACCATCCACAGCAGCTGAGCTGATCCCACGCTGATCATTTTCTTTATCTCAAGAAACCTCACTCGGCTTCCTTTTTTATTCCCAAGCCTGGAAACCAGGAGCAGTCCAAGGGCAGTGCGGTGCAGAGCCAGCAGGAGGTGCTCCTATAGCAAGAAAATCCGTCCAACAGAATAAATCATAGATCTGCAGCACCCAATTTCCCTTCCACTGTAATATAATTAACATTTGGCATACTCCAAAAAAGAGTTTCAGCATAGAAGAGAAACCAGTTTGAGCTCTCCTACTGCAGAAAGCTAGACAGATGCAATATTTCCCTTGTTTTCAAGTTACTGTAATCAAGCATATTGCAAAAGAGGAAAAAAAAATAAACTAAAATATGTTATTAGGTCCTGGTAGACTTGCAATTTCTGAAATTCTTTTACAAATGCCCATAGAGTATTCCATCTTTATCCTCCCAAGTCACTGAGAATAACACATCAAAGAGCATGTTTGCATTTCTATAATAGATAACAGCATTGACATAAGCTTCAGGGTTCATACAAACTATAAACTGAATTACCAATCTCCTATCTCACATATTTATAAACTGTAAGTCGAGCCTGGAGAAAAAATTCCAACTCCAGGTGAAATAATTATTCGGGAGCTTTTAAAGAGTCACTTCTGGGCTGCAATCTGAATTCCAATGGATGTGAATTACCAGTTTGGTTTGTACCAGCCTCTGCTTGCGAGCAGGAGTCAAAGGGTAACCTGGACTCTGCTGGTCACTGCAGCAGCAAAGTTGGCATTGTCATTTGAACACGGCATTTTGTAAAAGCCCCTGCTGAGGGGTTTGCTGCTGCCGTGCTCTTGTATTACCTCCGGAGCCCACAGCCACACAGCTCTCCTGCAATCCTCCGAGATGCCAGAGCTTCAACAGAGCAAGCCCTGATAGCCCAGAGCTTCTGCTTCTGAACCTGAAAGCATTATAAACTGACACTTTTCTCCTTATACTTTAAGGAAGAACATCATTGCCCTATTTCTACAAACCAGAAAAGTCAACACGGAAGGGACCCGTTTTTTGGAGAAACTGGGCATCTTCCAAGTTTCTCTGACACCAGAGCATCATTAAGCCAGGAGATTCTGCCTAAAAGGCAAAGGTCAGTGCAACAGATACGGCAATCCCATGAGACCAGAGGTAACCCAGCAGTAAGTATGCCCTGACAAGGGCCAAACTGGGAGAAGCCAACAAAAGCTGCCTTTCTCCTATTGCCAGGTGCTAGGTTGAGCGTGACTCACCTAAACCACCGGGCTGAGACCAGAGTGCTCAGATTAGGACTCACCCTGGTGAAACGTAATGTCTGGAGAAAGGGTGAGTCATCCACACAGCAGCTCTCCATACAACCTCCCCGAGTTTTGGTGTGCTGTATTGTCAGAATGAAAAACAAAGGGAAAAGGAAAACATCCCTAAAAAAGGCTCTTGTGCCATCTCACACAAATAAGGTAAAAGAGAAACCGATGCCCTTAAGCCAGTAACACTGCTGGAAATCCAATAGAGGTCTGAGTCACCAGCTCCTTGCCTTGACTCCCCAGAGCGTTTCTTCTCCTGCTGCTACTGTTCAGCATGCCCCAAAGGAGAGGAAACCATAGGTGTCAAAGGAAGTAATGAGTGGGACCTGAGGCAGGATCTTCTTTTCCTGGGTAGTTTGCCAGAGAGCAGCTGGAGTCTGAGGTGAACATGTTTGTTTCTGGATCTCACACAAAAACATGAGACCCAATATTTTATGTGAACTTCTCAGTAGCAATTGGTTCTGGAACATATAACAGCATGTAGGCATTTAAGACATGCAAAATGAGGGGACTGTAATTATTACGGGTTTCTATTGAAAATACAGACCTCTTAAGGTCTTCAGAAACTATCTCGTCAGAAATGGCTCTGATTTTTCATCCTAGAGACTTTATATTGCTCCATCCCTACAGTTTCTCACCACAAAACAGATAGGAACAATCCATTTCCTTGCACCATCCCCTACTGCATTCCACAAACATAAATCCATTAAATCCAAAATGGTTCACTACCTTTCAGCAGAAATCATTAACTATTTTTACTTCATCTCTAGGACAAAAAGCTTTTCTCTAACGTGCTGCTAATTTACAGACCATTTACTAATTTGAAACCCTTTCCTTTACACACAATCCTGATTCCAAACCAGATTAGATGTAACACACCCAAAGTTTTGCCGCCGGGTGACCAAAAACCAGCCTATAAAATGACTTTGGGGAGATTCTTGTAGCCCCGTCAGCGTGATCGATTCTTCTTTGCTTGCTACCGCAGCAGAAAGCGCAGAGTTGGCATTAGGATTTGGGGTCGGATCAGTGAAAGGATTCTGGTGACAATAGCAGCATTCACCAGCTCTGTCAACGCGGCATGGTTTATTTAATTCAGCAAACACTTAGCTTTGGCGGCAGAGAAAGGCAAAGTAGTGTAGACAGAAATATTAAGGTAGAAATGTGGAGAAAAAAAATTCTCCTGGCTAGGCCGTGTCTAGATTCAAAGGAAAATTGAGGGGGGAGCAAAGGAGTAGGGTGTTTTTATTTTATTTTTTTTTTGTTCCTGTTTTTTTTCCTGAAACAGAGTCCTGTTCTTGTGCTGCAAGTGGCAGAAACATGAAGTGAGGATCATTAAGTGATGAAGGCTCTGTGGCTGACAGATGATAGGACAGATTCGGCTCAGGCTCTTTAACTTTGCTTCTCTGCAAACTGAAACACTCTCTTATTTCTCTGGTTGGAGACATTATCTAAGGGGATTGATGCACGGGAGAGAAGCGAGTCCGGCTTTCTGGGAAACAAGAGACGTAGCACAGAAAAGACACTCAAAAAGGGTCCTAAAGGTACTTGACTCTTGAATAGGTTAGTATTTAAAAAATTTGACGGTGTAAGTGAAAGATGAAAAACTGCTCCAGTAGAATATACACCAACACTTTATAATGGAAGTACACAAACAAGAGCCCCTTTGTTCGACGGCGCCATTTCATTTGGGCTTTGGAAGCTTTTTTGTTCCTTTCTGGCTCCAAATTGCCTTAAAGGAACTAAAAATAAATCTTGATCCAAAATCTTGCTGAAAAAAAAAAAAGCACTTTTAGGTTGAAACACACACACAAAAAAGCACGTGAACATGATGGGATGGTATGTTTGGCTGACTCGTGCGTCAAACAATTCCAGAATTTGGTAGCAAGAGAGAGGTGGGATAGATGCTCCTGTACCTTGTAGAAATGGCCAACATCACCCCAAAACTGAGGCTGCTCAATAACATGGAGCTGCAATTGTTATTGAGAGCCCCTGATAGCTCCACATGACATCTTACTTAGGTGTCTTACGTTATTTTTTCTCCAAATGACTTGCAGCTTTTCTGCATGCACTGCTCCGTAACCATCACAGCTGGCAGAGGTGCTTCTGACAGATGCTGTGAAGTTTGAAGGAAGAAGAGCTCCAGGGTACAGCATCTGCTGTGAAGCTCCTTCAGTTTTATGGAGAGCTCTCCCTGCCTTTCCCAGGACAGCATCAAGCAAAGGCTCCTCACGCACTGCAAATAATAAACATCTAGGCTGCCATCAGCTGAGGGTGGGGTTCTGAGAGAGGAGCCGGGCTCGTAGCTGGTTCTTCTAAAAGCTTCACTTGGTTTAAGCATTTAAAGCCCTACAAATTCAGAGAGCTGGCCTTCTAGTTTTTATGTAAATGAAGTAAATCAGTGTTCCTCCAACATTCCTGATGGTAAAGCCTCCCCATTACATGGGAGTGTCTGAATGGCCTGATCTACTCACTACTAAACAGAAGGTGGACTGTTTACAGAAACCCTGCTCAGTTAAGTACAGTTAAGGGTATAGCCCAGCAGAGTAATTTGCACAGAAGAAACCCTTCCACTGGGGAGGAAAAGTGTAGCCAACAAACTAGCCTGGCTAGGCACACGTGCATTGCCTCATGGCTGTGTGAACTACGCTCAGACAGGGCAAGGAGGTAACAACAAATAAAATGCCCTGGTTTGGCAGCCTCCTGCCTTTCCAGGGAGAGAGATGAAATATTCCCCTCAGGAAAGCCTATCACAGCTTCCCAGCTTGGCCATCTACTTCAAATAAAGACATTTTCAATCCTCGGAACCAAAGTGGTACCATTGTGGTGCATGGCCAAAGTGAGTGCTGTTGCTGTGAGAGACCCCCACCGGGCTGCCACCACCCCCTCCATGAGCTAATCAAAAAGTGTAAGCAGCATTTACCAAGTGAAATAACACATATATTTACTATTTGTGACTACTATGGACAGGCAGTGTTAAAAGTGCCAAGAAAAAGGCGTGCCAAGTATGCTTCACCTGAGCAAAGAAAGGGGGAGAGCGAGATTTCCCCTGCAGCAAGGCAGGGAGCTGTGCTGCTGGACCAGCAAAAGGGGGACTGGGCTTGTGTGGACTCTCCTGGGTCTGCTTGCCTTGGCCACAGACATGTTGACACCAAGCTGCTCAGCCTGGACATGCGTGCTATACATATCCATACATGTAGATGTATGTTCAGACTCTGACTGGGACTGGAGTCCTGTTGTAGTCCCTGCCGTATACAGAGGATACCATGGGCCTGCTCCAAGAGGCAAGTCTCTGAAACCACAAGCAAGGATTAATGTTAAGCAACTGCTGCCAAGAGTGCTGAAAGTATGTGCCTGAAAACTCTTTCATTGTCCCTTGTGCTGGAGGCTGAGAGATTAGGAATGAGTAACCGGCCTCCTTCAAACAACTTCTTACAGGACCCTAAGCCCAGCAGCACAGCGGTGGTTCTGGCAATGTGCTCCTCATCTTCCTTCATGAAGAGTTTGTGTTTTCTCCCCTTTACTGAGGAATAACCGACATTAAATACTAGGTCTTGATCAATGCTGTTTTCTTTTTCTTTGTTGGCCTCGTGACTGAGTCTTGTAAAACTAAGCCCAGAGACAGCAAGTTACCTTGGGGGAGTTTTCAGACCATCCATCTGTTGCACGTAACTTCACAGGCAAAAGCGCCTGTGTCCCTGACACATCCAGCATGGAGGGAGAGACTCCCTGTGGGGGGATTGCAAATGCTATGTCACGACTTGTGGTCAGACCTAGGGCTGCTGTAAGCCTCTAACAAGCTTTGCTTTCAGAGCTGAACACCTAGCAAGCTCTTCCAGCCTTGGGATGGCCACAGACCCATTTTCAAGGATTTTCCCCTCGTCTTTCATCCACCTTCTTCAACACTGCTTGCTTTAGTCACTAGTTGTGCCTGAGCATTTCTCACCTGCAGGAAAGCTGCTGCATCCTCACCTCTCCCATGCCCATCTGGCATCATGGCTCTCCCACTGCCTGCCCACCAGCCAGGCTCCTCTTCTGCGCCTCTGCCAAGCATGCCACTGTGCTGCGTGGGCTCTGCCCTCAACCAGCCTGGACCATCTTCCTTTGAAACCACTTCCAACAATCCTATCAGGGCACGATCGTTTTCTTCTTGGGCCTTGGTGGTAGCTCTGGGATCCTTCAGCCACGCAGCGATCCTGAAGGGAGCTGAGTGCCTGGGTCAGTCTCAAGCCAGGCTTTTTCCACATCACCCAAGTGATGGCCAACATTTAAGGCTCCTGGTAGAACACAAGGGGTAGAGAATTTAAATGTTAACTATTGCATGCTTACTGAATTATGGTGTATTAATCTCTCCACTATCATAGGGATGGATTTCAGAATCCACGTCACAACTGCTGCTGCCATCCCCTCCTCCACCCTGCAGCAAATGGGCACCTGAGCTTTTGACAGGAACAAGGTGCAAAGGATCTGTTGCTTGAATGACAGGCAAGAGCCACCACAGGCGGAGGCTGAGGGAGCTCAGTGGGGGCTCTTCCATTTCAAGAGAGCCCCACTGAACCCACATGCACACGGTAGTGACAGGCATCGCTCCACATCGAGTTATAGTTATAATGCAGGGACCTAAATTACGCATCAGGCAAGGAGAACTCCCTTTGAAAAGGCTTGTGAGGTGCCACCTGTTTCCCAGGCCAGAGTCAGGACTTTTGAAGGCACGTATGTTTTACAAGGTCCAGATCAACTGAACATGGCAACATTAATAGGACCCCCTCCCCTGCTCGGGCACAGGGCAGCTGCCCTGGTGCCTGGCTTGAAATTAGCAGCAGCTCCCGGGGGATGGTTCAGGCTTCCCCAGCTGCAGGCAGAGTTCACGGGGAGGATGTGCAGCCATAACAAGGGACACAGAAGTGTGGCTGAGGGGACAGGGAGCTTCTGAGAGGTCAGAAGGAGCCGAAGGATAATTCATTTCCCCAGATGAGGATAATTCAGATAAATTCAAAGAAAAGGGCTTACCTCCAAAGCAGAAGCTCCCCGGGGGCAGAGACCTGCCAGTCTGCAGAGCATTCTGTACACAACAGAAGCTGTACAGGCACCTCCATAAACTGGGCGGGGGAGCAGGTGGGGAGACATTCCTGCCCAAATCAGACCTTCATTCAGACCCACAACATTAAATCCACCAGCACAGGTCAGGGTGCAGAGGAAATAAAATTTGCTCAACGCAACCCTGCGCAGGAGCTTGCACGAAGCAGTAGACCTGAACACCCCTGAAAGCTGCTCTGCACCCTTCCAGTGGCTCTGCCTCTGGAGTCTGCCTCAGCTGTTTTTCAAAACACCGCAGCAGTTCCTAAAGCACCACTGTTCTAACACCTGCACACAAATCCTCCTGCTGTGTTGGGTTAGTGAGCCACAAACTACCTTAAAAACGCAACGTAAAATTAAAGAATTCACTGTTCATATCTCCAAGTAGGCAACTGAGTAATTAATATATAGCTTAATCTACAGCTTCTGCTATCCTTACACAGCTCTAGTGCTTTGGCCTGCAGCCCCTTTGCTTTAATTGCTCTCGCTAAAGATAGCTCTCTGCTAATGCAAAGTAATCTGGTGAATCCTACGCCTGTATCAGGGCTAAATGCTGGGTGTGTAAGAGGAAAAGAAGAGAGCTCAACATGACAAGGTGTGCGCTTGCATTCAAGAGGAAACAGAAAGGTTTATTACTGGAAGTTAAAATAATATATCACAAATGCAATTAAATCCCGCTAAAAGCTAATTTTTCTAGTTATCTAATGTGACTTTTGTTATGATGAATATTTCATGGATGATCTTTTGTTAACATATAATGTCAAGCCACAGCCTGTCTGCATGCCAGTGATGCCCTCTTTGAAGAAATACAAATCCCATGCAACACTTCTGATCTTTCTCCCATAAAGGTTTTTTTTATGTGAAGCACTATTTAGATGCTTCATGGCCAGCAAACATAAATAAACGTTATAAAAAGTAGTCTTGGCTGTGAGAGAGCTTTGAAAGGCTGAATTCCTCGAAGGACAAACAAATAAAGCAGGGAAAGTTTTCTTTCATTATCAACATAGTAGAGGTGTACACACAGAGGCTGGTACTAATCTCGGCTATAGCTGGAGGCCGGTGACTGACGGCACGCTGCAAATACAAATTCTGAACTTAAAAAAAAAAAGGTGAGCCTCTTGATTGACATATTAAATCTCATTTTAAGTTAGATTGGATTGCAGACATCTGACTTTTTCATCACATTTGGGTCAGATTCTGCAGCTTTGGGTTTCCCACTCTGTACTTCTCTGCTGCATTACCTTTGTGTGCCTGGAGGGACTGCCTGCAATTGGAGGTTCGGGGACTTTTCAAGCTGGAGGTTGTATCCAACTGGTCATGTTTCATTGCCAAAAGAAATTTGGCTACTCCTTTTCTGCCTATTTATAGTATTCATCATTTTGGCCTCCATAACTCCTCATGGGAAAGAGTCTCATAGTTTAATTACATATTATGTAAAAAGGTACTGAAACTGGTAAGTTATTACAGTCTTTTAGCCAAGAAGAGTATTATGAGTTGGAGTCCATTGTTTTGTTGAAAAGCGTTGCTAGGTGGACACTGATGGTTGGTTCAGCTGTTGGAAGTTCACCCAAAAAAAAGCAAGTTTTGGAACTACTCCTTCCTTCTGGCCAGCATAATTCAGGAAAGAAGGTAAGGTAGAAAAGGAAGAAATGAACAGTAGGACTTTTCCTCGTATCATGTTTCTTCCCTGAGCCCTTCGACAGCCTTTCTGAAATTCTGAACTGGGAGACAACACTACCCATTTTCCCAGGACACAGGCACAGTAGCCCATGAGACTCACAGGCAGGAGAAGGGGGAGAATGGTGAAGTGGCCAGCTGCAGCCTGGGCTCACCTTGCTCTTTGCAGGCAGGTGAGCTCTAACTGCTGTCCCATACACCGTGAATCTCTGCCTTCCAGTCACTGTAAAGACACATATTTTTTGATCGTTACCAGACCCAAAACCATGAAGCTGTGATAGTGAGGTGACAAGGCTCCAAACAACATCCTAGACTCCTGCAAACTCCTAAGTGTCTTCTTCTGGCACTTCCTAGCAAACACCACTGCCTTTGACCGGCCTTCAGCTGTTACTGTTTAATACCTCAGTTGGGCAAATTAATGGCAGTTATTTCCCTGGGAAGAGAGAGATGGTACTTTAAAATAAGACCCACCTCCAAATAACTTCCTCTGTGAGAAGGAAAATTTGCCACCTCGTTACTTGCTTCAAATGCTTCCCCTGGGGGAGTGCCGCGCATTTCTTGGAGCGCAGCAAGATCCCTGGTACAGTCCAGCTGCCGTTCCCCCTCCCTGTCCAGCTGCGTATGGGCGATGGACTTGGTCAGACAGAGGTCAGAGAATTAAAAGGGAGCACACATTCACTGCATTGCTGAACTGTCTTACTAACCCGGGAGAAGCCTCCCACACTCCCATGCCATTAGTGCACAGCTGCCGCTGGAAAGTTGCCCACGGAGCCTCCCTCCCCTCCCACCTCTTTCAAAGGACCTTGTCTGGAGCTACCAGGCTTCTGCCGGCAATATTTGTCAGGGCACAGAGGACTCCTGTCACTTAAAAACAAGCGAGGGATTACAAGATGCTTTGATTTCGTTGGGAGCACAGAAAGGGAATGGTTGCCATTTGAAAAGCCAAGAAGAAATGCTGGTGCACAGTCAGCTCTGAGTGTTCATTATATATCTGGCAGAATATGTCAGTTGGTTTATGCTGAATTCCAAAACAGGCCTAACCAGAGTCATGCCAAGGGCTTTTGTAAAAGGATGACTTCTCCACAAAGCACCTCACATTCTTCTGGGGCTACAGATCCTAATTTTGCACTGTACAAGTGAGTACCGGTAGAAATAAACATTTTCAGTGTAAGGCTTCCGACAACACGCGCACAAACCCTCCGGCGAAAGCTTCTCGGGTCCTTTTCCTGGTGTACGCAAGAAGTCACAGTGTGAGACAGGCTGGTATGTCTGAGTGCAAAGCTAGAGGAGCAGAAGCAGGACTTGGTCAGAGGAGCCTTTGAAAACCTGCCCACAGACAGTGCCCTTGGGTGCGGCATCCTGGCTCTCGGGGATGGAGAAAATCTCATCCGTTCTGGGACACGTACAACATTTATTTATTGAGGAGCAGAACTTCCCCCGCTAAGAAAGTAGGAAATGTCGACGTAAACGGGCAAAACTGCTACTCTGCAATTAAAACACACTTCTTCAGCCAGAATCTCTCATAAGCGTAGTGTCCAACAAAACTACTGAAGTTGGGATTTTCAAAGACTCCCTCGGGGATGTAGTATTCTACTCCCTTTGAACATCTCTTCGATCCTTTCAAAAATCCCAGGCTAAAAATCCCTGCTGGGGGGCAGCACGTTGCTGTGCTCTTTGCAGGTCTTACCTTTAATACAACATTAACCTCATATTTTGCATTTTCCCATGCGTGGCTTTCTGGGTTTGGTTCTGACTCTGAGTCCTGCCTCCTCTTTTATCCACGGGCTGTGGATTATCTGATCTGATGAGTCATCAGAAATAATCCTGCAATGGCACTGCTCGATGGAAGGGTTAGTTCGCAAGCTACTTCATATCACCATTCATTTGAATAAACCATGCCACTTCCCTGTATTTTATCTTGTGCTTAAAGAACAAAGAAGAAAGCAGCCCCTGAACCGCTAACTATTTTAATCTCAGAATAAGATATCTTAACATGTTCATGAGATCTGAGCCACCACTGCCTTTCTCTAAACAAAAGCTCTTACAGTAAAAATGTGCTGGTGAGATTTGCCCACTCAAATCTCATAAAGCCCATGTTGTTGCAAGGGCTAAGAAAACCTAGCTCTTTAAATAGAGTAATTCTGGGCTAAGAACATTAATGGCATCCCAGAACTGGAAAGCTGGATGTGTAAATTAAAAAGCAAAAAAGCACATATACACTCTTAATATCCTAATACCTATTACATGTGATCTCTTTCAAAGTAGCTTTAAATGAGAAGTGCAGTTCCTCTTTGATATAGCTGCTAGAAACACAGCCAGGATGCCCTTTGTTATAATTTCAAAAAATGAGTCCGCATTTCATAAAGACTCGTAATAACTGAGTTTTCAAAACCAACACACATTATTCCCTTTTTGTTTTTTTCCTCCATTCAAAGCACAAATCTGCAGCAAATATGGAGCTGTTCCCTTCACTCGGCAGCATCCTCTTGACTTTGCTCTACCATGGGCTGTCAGAATGAAGCCCTTTTTAGCTACCAGGAGGGAAATGATGATGAGCGTGGTGAGCAACCCTCCCCACACCACCCTGAGGCTGCTGGGGACTGGTATCACTACTTCATTATCCGGGACCTCACAGCCCTAGCAGCGTCTGGAGACCACCATGGACGACCCATGACAGTGAGCAGCTGGATGTGCTTCATGGGTGTCTGCAGCCCAAACCTGGATCCAAACCCAAAGCCACACCAGCTGTCTGGACCCTGCATTAGTAAAAGCACTACCAAAGGGACCGTCTGCCTGCTACAACACAGAAGTGATGACGCTCTGAGTTTTGACCCAAACCCATCCAGATCTGTTATTTACAGCTTTTCCTATGGCATTTGTCAGAGAGCCTCTTACTCACAACATCGCATTTACTCTCGCAGAGTGAAAAAGAGGCTCAGAAGTATTATCCTTGATTTAGAGGTGAGGAAGAGGTCCAGATTTCTAAAGACACTGATGGATCCCGAGGCAGCCCGGGGCTGGCTCCCCAGCAGTGCTGCACAGCAGCAGGGTGTGCAGGAGACCACAGCAATAACTCTGCAGAGCCCAGGACTAATTGCCGCATCCCTGCTAGGGCCCTGCTCACCCCGCGTCCTGACAGAGGAGGATTTATTTGCTTCAGAAGGAATTTGGGAATTCAGCCTACATATTCAACTCTCACATAAATCACGGATGTTATCTACATAGGGTGGCAAACGCAAACCCAGGCAACGCGCATAATTTGGTCACATTGCCTCAAAAAGTCACTGCAGGAGCTTAATTTGAGAGATTTTGAAATCCAACATCCTATTTTGTGCTTTGCAGTCCTAGAGGAGCTGCGGGAGCCCAGAGGTGGGTGGGCTCGAGGGCCCGAGGCAGGCAGGGTGTGCTCCCCTCCTGCACCCCAGCTTTGCCACCCATGCTCATAAAATGTCGTGGAGCACCTCAGCAGCAGGATGCACGCCTGTCCCGCCGGGGAGCCGCAGGGCACAGCGTGGGCTGCCGCAAAGGACTCCCCCGCCCCTCAGCGCACCCACCCCTCGGGGGGCCACCCTCAACATTTCCCCCCCGCCGGTGGAGAAAAACCCGCGGAGGTTTTGCCTACAAAGACTCCCTCCAAACTGGCACTGGCCTCTCGGGAGGGGGCGAGGGAGGCTTTTTGCTGCCGTTTGCTGGCTTCTCGATCAATCCAAAGGAGTTTCCTCACGGGGCCACGTAGCCCCGGCCCGGCCGGGCGCAGGAACGCGCCGTCGGGCGGCTCTTCCAGCCGGAACCCGCTTGGCTCCACAGCCCGGTGGTTTTAAACAAA
>JANHFX010025575.1:0-13926 GCA_027560015.1 Chloroceryle amazona
AGTCTCCTCCCCCTTGAGCAGGCGCAGTAATTTCTGGTGGTGGTCGTCAGGGGTCCTGAGGAGGAAGTAAGACGTCTTCCTCAGCGTTAAACTCTTGACCTCGATCTCCTGCGCATGCTCTGCAGATGTCCCTCAGACCCTTTGCTACATTGTTACCAAAACATGATTACCCATCTCCTGGTCTGCTGATGACGCTTCATGCTTGGTCAATCTTGCACAACCCTTTCCAAATTGCTCGTAGCCTTATGAGATGCAAAAAAGCTGCAGAAGCTCCCAGCCTTATAAATTGCAAAAAAACCTGCAAAGAAATATCCCCACGGCTATCGCTGTCACACACCTCAACTCAACCGACTTTTTATGAACAAAACCTTCAAGTGTTTATTACAACATCTGCCCACGAAGGCCTAAATTCCTGTATAAGTCACCTTTTACAGCCACAAATAGTTAGATATCTGTAGATATCAAAACAACTGATAATTTCTAAAGTATGTCTGTTATGAACACACCAACATGAAATTAAGAAACAGTCACGTTTTCAGAGAGATTCTATAAATTTACCATATGTTTTAAATAAATATACTACTAAGACCATGACAAAAGTAATTAAAGTTGATTACTGTAAAATGTATACAGTCTATACTAGAGTACATTAATTCTCACTTCTGCTTGTATTATGGCTTCAGTTTAAGACAAATTTATACAAAATGAGAAGTATTTTCACCATATCAGCACATTAGTCTCTGCAGAAAAGTTGCTTATACTGTGATGCCTACTTCACCTTGTCCTCAGGATTTGATATATACACTCACTTTTGACAAGGGAAATTTAATGATTCCAAGAATGTAAATTAATTATATGCAACTGAGTGTTACAGTTAATGTTTTACAAACAAGTTGCTTCATTTGAATTCTAAATGTGAGATCCACCAGCTTTGCTTGCACTTCTCATGTTTAAGCAGCTCATGAATGTCAAACTTACATCATCAGACAAAAACCCAGGGGTGAGTGTTTATTCATGAATTATCAAAGATGGATAATAAACTTGGGAAGCTTACAAGTATGTCACACAGTATGGGATTTTAGAGCACTAATTGACCAATTAAAATCTAAAGTGGCAAAATTATTAGTAAGGCATGTGTGGCATCAAGATACATATACAACATGCTACAGTAAAATTTATGCCAAATCACCATAACAAATTAGACCATAAAATCCTATTATTCTAAAGAGACTTCAAGAACATTTTCCTTCTTATGGAGTCTACTATCATGTTCCCATTTGGAGGATATAAACCTGAGCTGCATTTGTTTGCCTGAGAATTTCATGGGTATGCTAGAGGGCTTTAGGAAAGGAATGCTGTATTGTTATTTTGATACTAATTGTCCTGAGTAACTAGCAGGCTCAGCTAAAACATTCAGCAATGCCGTCAAGTGAGCATGAGGGATGAGCACTTTGATTCCTATCATCAGGCACCATCAAAATACCCAAAACAGAAGGACAGGAGCAGTCTCTATTACCTCATCATTTTCTGTGATTCCAATTACTTAGAACCTCACAGAAAGATAAAAGGAATTATGAGAACTTGCAGTCATTGTGAACTCAGGATTTTGTAGTGGAAAAAAAAAGCATAACTGAAGTAGATGTTGTCACAGTATCTCACTCCTTAAATAAATACTGTAACTTTTTTTTTCCTGTACATACATTTAAAAAGTGAGAAAAAATAATAATGTTACAAATACTGAATTGCTTGTCAGTATTTATATAGAAGATAATTAATTACTTCTCCACCAACTTAGAAATTCAAAATGTTGGAATCTTGCATAAAGTATCTTGGTTTCATTATGGAAGTATGTTTACAGGTAATAGCATAATGTTTTGACTGTTCATAGCAAGATAAAAATTTCCACAGAGGATCACTGTCAGAGCCTGCTGAGGTACACTCTGAAGGAAAAATTGTTGCCTCAATCCTTCTCAAAATCAAAATTGCTGAAAGAATTGGACATTTATGCAGACGCAACTGGCTTCTGCCAAATAGGACATCATTCAAATGATCCATGTTTTCAGGCACTAGAACCAGGAAGTCTACCTGTTTATTCAGGACTCACATAACACCACAGTAGCACAGCAATACAACAAAGAAACCACAGTCTCTGCTTCTGAAATACCTGGCAAGATTCACATGATTTTTTGAATGGGTGAATTATTCACATTTATATGGTTCAAATATGGAAAAATATTTTTCTTTCAGCATTCAAATTTGTACCTGAGCATTTTTAAATAGCTGCTGAAGTCCACTAGGCTTTTATCTGTCACTTGTGAAGAGGAGTTGAACATTAAATACTCTAGTTTAGGATACTGAACTACAATAAAGTTGACAATAATATCTGTCATGTAAAATGCAGCACATAAAGGAGAAATGAAGAACAAACACATTATTTAGGCATGTGTCAAAACATACCTGCTTAAAATGTACCTCCCAGAACATTGAATGGCAAGTAAAAATAATAAACTCCAATGGTCATTCATGCTTGTACGATTTGTCTGTAGGTAAATGGTATACAGTTATATCCAACTATATCAACAAAATATGCTTAATGTTGCAGTCCTTTAGGGTTACATGCTCCTTGCTCCTTGAAAAATCTGCATATTTTTTTAAGAAGCAAATTATATGATAACAAAGTAAAATACATAGTAGAAACAGTTAAGATAGATGTTTACTCATGTATTGATTCCATTAACACACTAATAACATGGCTGGGTCCTCCCATCATTGATCAAAGATCTCTAACAATGCATCCTCTGTTGCTAAATTAAGAGTCATCACTATTTTCTCATCAGGAAGAGAAAATGATGAGCTATACATTAATTTAAGCTACCAAAACTAATGAAGGAATGGATTGTTATTTGTAGCATGAGACCTCATAGAAACAGGTTCCTTAATAGCTTAAATTCTTCCAACTATAATTTATTTTATTTTGTTGGTGTCTGTGTTTTGTTCATTATCAGAGGAAGCATTCACATCCTCTCACTGAGGATACCTTCCCAATTTCTACTATAATTGTGGGGTTTTTTTTAAAGCTGTATGTAATGACTTCCACTGATATTCAGTGAGAACTACTGACTCCACTGTCTTTTTTATATAAATTCAGTGTGAAGAAAGCTCTTTGCAATAAAGTGTAGTTTTCAGCACATGATTGTCAGACACTGTCACAATGTTTTTTGGAATCTTAATGTTTTAAAGTATGTAGGAGATATTCTCGTGCCCTGTACTATGTTACCTGTATAATACCATGCCCATGGACCTATACAGAAACATGAAGTGCAGGCACTACTGTGAATCATATGGATTACACAAAATGCTGCAAGTGTGCAGCAAATATCAACACATAACTATTATAAATATGAACATGTTCATATAATACAAATAATGTAATTATAAATCAAACTTCACCTAGTTGTTTTAAAACTAATTGAGGCAAGAGCAAGAAATCAAATCTTCCTTACCACATTGAGTGCAGTTCGTTTCCTCGGATATTTCAAAATCTGTGGTGAGCATGCAGTGGTAATGCTCAGGATTCTGCCAATATTCAGTATCTGCATATCTGGACAGACAGTAGCCATGGAATTTACACATTTGGCAGTTAGAGAATAACAACAAAATTTTGTTGTCCGAGTCTGAGAAGAAAAGGATGACTTTACAGAAACATCAAATCCAAGACCATTAGTACAAAAAGAAAAAAATCCCAAACTTTTAAATTGTTTTAGTTGTCTTTATCCTAAATACACTGGACTTGACAGTCTTCTCTGATAGAGCAGAACTGGTGAGTTCCTATTGTCCAGTTCTGGTATAATGTGGGGAAAACAAACAAACAAACAAACAAGGAAAACAGAAACTTCTAAAACAACCCCAGGGAAATAGGTGGGTAGACAAATAGTAGTTCCTGTATCTGAATCTCTTCTGGGGATCAGAGTGACGGAAACCTCTTTAGGATATATAAGTGTATAAAATTTTCATCCTGATAGACCATAGTCCTAGACATAGAAACTAAAGATTCTAGTGGATTAAAATACGAATGTAAATCTGTCAGGATGGTACCTAATTTTTTACATAACAACTCTCCTCTCTTCTGAACAGGCCCTTTAGCCACAGTATCCTGTCAATATAACTCAGAACTTGGAAGGACTCAACCTCTCTTCCAGGACTTACAGCAACAGACAATCCTTTAGAAAAGAGGAATGAAGTAGGAGAAATGAAAAAATGCATTAAATGAGTTTAAGTTCTATGGTTAGCCATGAAAACAGTAACAGATGTTGTCATATATGCTCATTTAAGGACTACTTCATAGTCCATTAGCATGCTAATATTCTGTAAACTTAAATCTATTTAATAACATCTAATCAGTTGCCAAAATTAAACTTACAGAAGCTTTAACATTTTAGACTTCAGCACATGTGCAATTTTAATTTGTCATCTTTCCTCAAGGCCTTATAAGGTGCCTTCAGTGGCACGATAACGTAGACATTAATCAGGGCTCAACATAGCTCTGAGTCAGAGAATAAGGATGGCTTCCTTCTCTGTTTGCACTCTATACTGTTACAAAGTAGCATGACACTGAGCATTTTATTTCCTCTTAGATGCTTTGGAAGATCACATCAGTAAAATATGCGAATCCTTTGAAATACAAGTTAAACTCCCTTTAAACTTATGTGAGAGGTAAGTAAATAATATCTTATTTTTACTTAAAAAAAGGTAACTTCCCAAAGGTCACAGTGTGTATAACAAAACAGACAACAAAGAACAATGTTGCAGCCTCAACTCTATACTTGCTTCTCTAATATTTTACTGTTAAAGCTATTGCTGAGCAACAGCAGCTACCAAAGACCTCACTTGTAGCTGATCTTGCAACTCAAGCCTCATACGGATCAAAATGCCTTGAAAATACAGAGTATGGTTAGTGACTAACCAGAATTATTCACTACACATCTTCTGTATTCTGCAACAAACTGGACTGCAGCTTGAACTGTTCTTCACCCCAAAGGAGCCCCACAGGACAAGGTGCTAGGTTTTATAGCCACTTTCACATGGCAAATATACATCTAGGTAAGAAAGACCCTGTTTAATTTTCACATCATATGTTTGAATTCACAGTGTGCTGGAAACTTTATGACGTCCTCATTTCCTGAATCTTGTAGGCTATGAAAGAGACAAGCATTCCTCCTGAGCAGAAATAGATTTTATTTATACTTCTTATGGTATTTTAAAGTTTATTCTTTGTTGTTATTAACATTTTCCTTTGACATCTTTACTTCTTTCCGATACTTTAAAACCTATTTTTAGAAACTCATTTGTCCAATATGATCATGTTTACTCTTTTTTTGCCACTTCCAAATTTTTTCATTTCATCTTAGGAAGGAAAGAGAAAAAATCAATTATTTTGCATTTTCTGCCTTTGATGCCATTTCTATTATTTCTAAGAATGGGAGAAATTCTCCTTTCCAAATACTGCATAGCCTGTTCTATCTGATTTCACATTTTTCAGGTCATTATAGTCACTCCTATCTTACAAAATGTGAAGGACATAGGCAAGAGGGGATTATTATTTAATACAAGACCTACATGTAATCAGAGAAACAAGTGTTCTTTTGAAAGTGGCAAAAGTCATGGAAGAACTGTCAGGACTGGCAGTGAAACTTTAATTAGAGGATAGAGATACTGGCTGGCTTGTTTGTAACTACACATTTTGTCGCAGTTGGCAACCACCTGTTCTCACTGTGTCATGTAGCCTTATGCAGACATGTAGGAAATGGAAGCAGAATTCAATAGTCAGGGTACTTGGCATATGTCTGAAGCCACGGCTTGTGATCACAGACTGTGTTCCACACCTCACCTAGTACTAGCTGCATCACTGCAGTACCATGAAGATAACTGTGGTCACTATAAACATCCAAAGCTGCCAAATATATATTTATGTAGTTAATCTGAGTTGCAGTTGAGCAAGCACAGTGTTGCAGCAGAATGATAAAGCAGTATCCTATGCAGAATGACACCTGGTGATAACCTAGTGGTTTTGACAGCAGGGTGAGTCTACCTAAAGGCATTAATCATTGCAGCTGGTTGAAGGTGTGCACAACTGTGTTTACAATGAAGGATGGGGATGTTCCCAGGGAACAGTTACGGACACTTTTCCTTGGATGTTATATTAATTCCTATCCTTCAATGTAAACACAGTTGTGCACACCTTTAAACTGATTGTCACTGCACAAGGCCATTTGAATGGCAATTACCTTTTCTCATGCTTTTCAACCTGGCTATTTGAAGCATCATTGGTAATCTGTTATTCATTAGCAGAAATGCCCTGACCACTGAAATGCAAAAATGAATAATGACTATTTCTCCAGTCTTGAAAGGAAAAAAAAACAAAACAAAACACCCAAACCACTACAACCACCACCTCCCCCAATAAAAAAGTTGACATTTTCACTGGCTTCAAAGGACAGGACTAATTTACTGCAATTCCTTTCCACTATTTAGAAGACATATAGCACATGGAAACTGGACACAACCAGGCAGAAAAGATGTTGAAATCTTTCAGCTGCAGTGAATATTTGTGCCTCCTGCTTCCAGTACTCTAAGCAGGAAGCCTGTACTAGCATTTTGTAAATGGGAGCTGCAACCTAGGAGAAAACTCCTATTCCCAAGAGTGTATATGGATTTTAGAGCTGGAAAATAAAGTGGGAAGATTTATTCTCTGCCACCAAACTCTCCTTCCAAGCACAATGAGCAGATCTCTGTTACAGCTAAGAACTAAGTGAATACAGAAGAATTTTGAAAACTTTTGTCAGTAAACAAGAAAAGATATACATGTGCACTTCAATTAAGTGCATGAAGGTATGACTGATTTTCACTTTTTCCTAAAACATTTAACCTTAGAGAAGCTGCTACTAGAGAAATTATTCCTAAATCTGTAGATACTGCCCAGGTACTTATCCGCAGAGGTAAGCTATAAAGATGCTTTTATGTAGCAGGATTGTATCCCCTCTCAGCACAGTATGACTACACTTTCTTGCATTCAGTATCTAGGTAGAAAAATAACAAGAAGCTTTGTTGTTCAACAGTGGTGAATGTTTCTAGAGGAAGGTGAAGTTTGCTTTGATAAATATGGACATGGAAGAATTCTCAGACTGAAGTTTTGTCCTGCTGCAATTCTTTAAGGACACCTCTTCATCGCTATTTTTAAATCCACATAATAAAAAAAAAATATTTACTGACACTTCAGACTGTTCTTTTTAATTGGATTCTAGCAGCACATTTACAAAATGTATAGGTATATACATATAAACCTGCATACTTAGTGTACTACATATTTTTCACATATAAAATATACACACAAGTGTGAAAATATATCTGTGTTTGCACTACCTTATGTGTGTTTAGGTACATGATTTTCTATGATACAAAACTAAGTGGTTTTGTAGATGTAAACAGGGTGCACTTTAGCAAATCTTTAGCTGTTTATTAATGTGGTTAACTGCAGCTGTGTTTTACTTCAGTAAGAGTTACACTGTTATACCTCAGCATAATACTATAGCAAAGCCCTTGTTCTCTATACTCAAGAACAGTACAACTTATCCATTAATTAAAGCCATTGTTGTCAACAAGTGAAGGTGTAAAATGGGATGTCTGGTGGAGTTTTACTAATCTTTAAACAAGCAACAGTGAATGGGTAGTTGTATAGTACAGGAATACTGCGAAATTATAATCTTGTAGATAGTGGTTATCTCTGGGAATGGGAAAACAGGACATCTCGAGGCATCCCAGCATGCTGAACAGACAAGAACCAGTTTTGTGGCAAGAATAAGAATTTTAGGCTTTAGTTCACTAAAAGAATACAGTGATGAAGAAGATGAAGTGAATGACCACCAGAGGTCACAAAAGACCACCGGAGAGAGAAAAGACCCTAAACCTAATTTTATTACCCTTGAACGGACTATGTAAATGAGTTCCAGGAATCTATTACCATAAGAATGCCTTTTCTAGGAAATGCAATGAATATGTATGTTTAACCTGCATATAAACTAGCTATCTAGCTTGCATCAGTACGCACATTTGGAGGAGTGATCCCCTGTGCATCCGGTGCCACAAAATAAAGAATGCCTGCATAATAACTTTGGTTATTGAGTTTTTCACTGTGTCACAAGAAAAAAATGTAAAGTAAAGATCACATTTGTTTACTTGGTCTACTGTTACAAATAAAATGATAAACTGACAGAAGTTTGTCGATTCATATTTGGTTCTATCAATTTTAAGAGTTCAAAAATCTGGAGATAAGGTTGAAGCAGTTTTAATTCAACTTAAAATAAAATAATTGTAGTTAATTCTATATTTCTTTCCTTTGCCTCCCCTGAGCCTGCAGAATTGCTCTTCTCAGGGGTGAGGGGCAGATACTATGGTAGCTACAGACATCAGTTTACAGCCTGTAAAATTAACTGTGTAGCTCCCATACTGCTATCTCCTGATACTCGGGAATTACCAAGCATGAGCAGTGAGCTAACAATGGTGAGCAATTACTGTTGTAGTCTACTGGCAGTTTATCTTTAGTTCTCACTGTGACAGCCCTCACAACACTCACTCTTATGGACAACAAGTATGTATTTACACTGTCTGTGAAGATTGCCATCCCCTGGATTTGAGTCCCTCCTTTGCCTCCTGTTCAGCCTGTTAGCCCCCCACCCCCATCCTAACTGCCTTTGGTGTAGTGAAGCCTTTCAGGCCTGAACTCTGCTGTGTGCTCTGAACAGAAGGCAGGTTTGCAGCTGATAATCACATTACAAGGCTGCTCCTAATCGCTACTGAAAGCCATCTAAAGTCCTTTGTATAGCCACTTGGGGTTTATTTGCCTGGTTACAGCCCACTGAATGCCAGAGTCTGAGAACTGCAGCCAGGTATTATGGCTGATCCACTCAGATATCCCCTGTGTTTTTTCTCTACTTGACATTCTGTCCCCTTGGCAACTGATTTATCTCTACCCTCACTCTGAAGCCTATTTACTCCCACAATATGAAAGTAATTATAAATGCCAAGAACTTTACTATGGTGCCACAAATCATTTATCTATAGGTGAGGGTATGAATATGAATTTCCAAAGAGGATAAGAAAAGTTCTATTTTGGCAGAAAACTCTCATTGTGGTAATCAATACAAGATTTATTGTTATTCTCCTATGGAAGAAAGCGGTGAAACAAATTTCTATTGCTATTTGCATATTTTAAAAATCAGTTACCAATTAATGGTTCACATATACATTCTTCAAATCACTAGGCACTAAAACTGAGATGCTTCTATTGGACTACGGTTAAATAGTTTAGGCATCTTTCTTTCTCTTGCTGTCACATTTCACATGACAGATACATTAACCAGCTTTTAAATTATATATAATTTTTAACTAGTATTCTTCCTGTGCCCATCTACCAAGATATTTTTCTATTTTCTGTGTTCTCATAGCACTTGACAAGCAAGGAACATATCTTCTCAGTGACCTCTGAGAGCAAAAGTGTCATTATCAGCTCCATTAACAGTTATTAAATAATTGAACCAAAGAAGTGAATATGGGAATTTCTGAGTCTCCACTTCTGCTTGAGAAGCTTCATGAAGGTAGCACAAGGAGTCTGTGACAGATTTAGCAGTTGCCATACAACAGTTTCAGGGCCTTGGCTGAAAATTCCTGCCTTACAACATTTTCTGTCATCTGGTTTGCATTAGCTGCAAGTCCTTGCCTCCAGTGGTAGTTTTAGCCACTGAAAACAGCCTAAAGACATGCACAGTGGACTGCGTGCTACCGATCAATACTTTTCTTATTCTTCCATATATATTCTTGTCTCCCTTCTTTTTAATTCCATCTAGGAAAATTAGAAGCATAAAAAATACAATGTTAAAAAAGCGATAATGTAAGAAAGCAACCCAAATAGCCCTGTTCTGGAGCCTGTTCAAAAGGGCCCTTACGGCCAGCTCACAGTTTCTGTGCAGGAACAAGTTGCTCCTGCAGAAGTGCAACCAGTCAGATTTTTTTCAGCTTTTTTGTAAAACACTGGGAAGAAGATGATGTATAAACTTAAGATGAACCTCAAAGTCTAAAAATTGAAAGGAAAGGATGAACTTGTCCCACAGAAGCCAAGAGGATCCTTTCTATTGCCAGTAATTGAAGCTGCATTTGGTTTAAAATGCAGTTATATTAAATGGACAATGAGAAGTAAGCCTGCAATATACGTAGTCCAAATTTCATAAAACATAATTTTTACAGCACCAGAGTTAAGAAATTAATATTGCTATTAAAGAAAAACCTACTGATTACTAGTAAATATACTTCATAACTTCTTCACAGAATAAATTTTTTTCAATTCACTGATCTGAAACTTACAGAAGAGGTCATACAATTAAGCGATTATTACACAAAAGATGAACTGCTGCAGGAATTAATTGAATAATTCCTAATAATCCTCTATGTCTTAAAATAATTTTAATATTCCACACAGGGCTCTTATTGGGGAGTATTCATCCACAGTTAATGTTCTGATGCAAACTAGTTCATTTACATAACTGGCAATCTATTTATTGGAGACTTGTTTCTACTGGACAATTTCAGTTTGCTGCTAAAGGATTTGTTCACTTTACTTGGTACCTAGGACAAACTACCTGACAAATAACCTCATACTGCTCAGTCAGATACATTAGTATTATTCTTTTGGATTTAAAATGTATTTTACTTCTTCAGTTTAGATACTTGTCTGTAGCCACATGACCTTAAAGCAGATGGATCTGTCTGAGACTTTCCTGAAAGAAGCAGTGCACTTCCGCCACAAATCTTTCTAATATTTTAAAATCAAACAGAAGTGACTTCATTCTCTATGTTAATAATTGAAAATCCTTCAATTAATTTAAAAATCAACACAAACTAAGGATAGTGTAGGTTTGTCTGTGTTGTCTTTAAGAGGCTAGAGGTGAAATTTATTTCATTAAAGTTGACAGGAAAACCTACAATCAGTAGAGAACAAGAGAATCAAATGAGTTTAAGTACCTACTTTGGTTCTGGTTTTATTCAAAATAAGAATCTTAGCTGTTTAATCCTTCCCCAAAATAAAGATAGCATTCAGAAGTATACTTCATCAGATAACTTTTCACCAAGTCCTTTTCAACAGAATTCTGAACATCTTTAACTAATAAAGAAAAATGTTTATGTTTAACTCTGAACAATGCAGAATTGCCTGCTGAGTATATTAAAATAACCCACAGTAATATAGGCACCTCCTTGTGGTTATTTGTTATGAAATATTTTAATTTTCCACACAAAACCTTTGAGTTTGCTAGCATTAATAGCAGACATAAATCCAAGCAAGGGAATGCTTTCAAATTAAATGTGTTTTGTGTAAAATAGTTTTTCTCAGTCACCTGTAAAAGATCAAAATCAATGAGATCTTGAATCATCATTTAATAGTGATCAAAAGCCACACAGAATTAATTCCACTAATAAATTTACTACCTTAGAAAAATATCTATACCAATATAATCTGTGTACATTACATCAAAGTTTGAGACAGCTTTGGGAAGGAATACACATAATTTTAATTGCTGCTATGGTAAGGGAATTTCTAAGTTTTCTAAGAAATTATGTTTAAGCATAGGAAGAACTTCTTGACTGTAACAATTATCAAACATTACATGTTCCCAACACAGGCTGTGGAGTCTCCTTCTTTGGAGAAATTCAACACCCAACTGGAGACAGCTCTAAAACACCCACTCTAGCTGACTTATTTTGAGCTGGGACATTGGTTTAGCCAATTTCCAGAGGTCCCTCCTACCTCAGGTGTTCTGTGATGCAATGAAAAAAAGAAACCCAAAGTTATTGATAGGCTATTGTGTCATGACTTTCTAGAAACTCTCTCTTCTGTTCCTTTAAAATTCAGTTTTAATGAGTATAACTAAAGTCTCTTACAAATCTATTTCTTTAGTGCAAATCTTAGTAATGCAGGATTGAAGATCAGCTGCAGCAAAAGCAATCTGGTTTACTTTGAGTGTCCAAGTTTTTCTAGCCTTGTGTTAATACTTATGGAAATTTTACATACATTCTCCCTGTGCAAAGTCCTTGTGAGCACATCTACACTAGGGAACACAATACCATACTAGGGAAACAGCTGATCTATTAATGAACTGGAACACCACATTACCATGCAACAATATTAGCTTAGGTTCCAAAAAGCTGTATAATTGCATGAGCACAATGTTTCATCCAGGTTAATTAGCTCTGCCAATCAGCCTAAATAGTACAAAGCAGTGCTATGCTGATATGTCAATACTGATTCTAGCTCCTGAAATACCATTTCTCTTAGAAGGAGAATCTATTAATCAATTTCATCGATGTAATTTTGTTTTTCCAGACAGGGTATTCACAAAGCTCTGTTTTCTTTAACATGATTGGATTAAACCCCAACAGACACTTCTCTTGTTCATCTGGTTTTATACTATCATAGAATCATAGAATGGTAGGGATTGGAAGGGACCTCTGGAGATCATCAAGTACAACCCCCCTGCCAATGCAGGAACACATAGGACAGGCCACACAGGAACAGATCCAGGCAGGTCTTGAAAGTGTCTGGAGAAGGAGACTCCACAACCTCTCTGGGCAGCCTGTTCCAGTGTTTTGCCACTCTCACAGTGAAGAAGATATTCCTCATGTTGAGGTGGATCTTCCTATGTTTCACCTTGCTACCATTGCCTCTCGTCCAATCACAGGGCACCACTGAAAAGAGACACGCTTCTACTTGACACCCACCCTTCAGATACTTGTAAACATTAAGAAGATCCTCTATCAGTCTTCTCCAGGCTAAACAGCCCCAGGGCTCTCAGCCATTCCTCATAAAAGAGAGATGTTCCAGTCCTTTCATCTTTGTAGGTCTCCATTGGACTCTCTCTAGTATCTCTGTGCCCCTCTTGAACTGGGGAGACCTGAACTGAACATAATTCTCCAGATGTGATCTCACCAGTGCAGAGTAGAGGGGAAGGAGAACCTCCCTCAACCTGCTGGCCACACTTTTCTTTATGCACCCCAGGATACCATTGGCCTTCCTGGCCACAAAGGCACATTACTTTTCCATGGATAACTTACTGTCCACCATGATACCAAGGTCCCTCTCCATGAGGCTGCTTTCCAGTGGGTCTACCCCTAACCTGTACCTGTATATGGTATTGTTCATTCCCAGCTGTAGGACTCTACACTTATCCTTGTTGAACTTCATTAGGTTTTCCTTTACCCAGCTATCCAGTCTGTCCAGATCTCGCTGGATGGCAACATAGCCTTCCAGTGTATCAGCCACTCTTCCCTCAGCAAACCTACTGAGGGTACACTCTATCCCTTCATCCAGGTCATTGATGAAGGTGTTGAATAAGACTGGACACAGATCTGACCCCTGGAGAACACCACTATTTACAGATCACCATCTGGACTCTGCACCACTGATCACAACCTTTTGAGCAATGCTATTCAAACAGTTCTCAACCCATCTCACTGTTTGCTCTTCTAACCCACACTTCCTGAGATTTTGCATGAGGATGTTATGGAAGACAGTATCAGAAGTAAAAGTAGACAACAACCACTGCTCTCCCTGCATCTACCCATTCAGTCACATGATAATAGAAAGCTATCAGGTTAGTCAGATATGACTTCCCTTTAGTGAATCCATGTTGACTACTGTTTATAACCTTCTTTTCTTCCATGTGCTGAGATATGATCTCCAGAATGAGCTGCTCCATTACCTTTCTAAAAATGGAGGTAAGGCTGACTGGTCTGTAATTACCAGGGACTTCCTTCTTGCCTTTTTTGAAGACTGGAGTGACATTGGCTTTCCTCCAGTCCTCAGGCACCTCACCTGTTCTCCAT